>CM054057.1:45164493-45349300 GCA_028641055.1 Alopecurus myosuroides | reverse complement strand
TGCGTCTGAAACCTGCTGCCTGTTACATCGTGTAATTCCACTTGTGAATCTAGTCTATTCTAGGTGTAGTAGGGACGCAGCTGAGCCACGTTCCATGGTCTTTGTCTTTCTTGCATAGATGAAGTTGTATGAGCGGTGTCATTGACAGTAGCCGACTCTTCCCTTGCATCTACCAAGTAATACGATCCATTGTGCAGATTCCGGCTTATGATAAACGGTCCTTCCCATGGTGGAGATAACTTGTGTTTTCCTTCCTTTGACTGTACCAGGCGCAGAACCAGGTCTCCTTCCTGGAAGACCCGGGTTTTGACCCGCCGGCTATGATATCTCCTCAGGTCCTGCTTGTATATGGCTGATCTTTCCAAAGTTTGTTCCCTGTGTTCTTCTAGCATATCCACGGCGTCCTGCCGGGTCTTCTCGTTCTCCAACTCGACGTAAGCCGATACTCGAGGCGAATCATGGATGATATCACTCGGCAATACTGCCTCTGCGCCATAAACCATAAAAAATGGTGTCATCTGAGTGGATCTGTTAGGTGTGGTGCTAATTCCCCAAACCACTGATGGTAACTCCTCAACCCATGCGCCAGCAGCTCTGATGCACGGGACTCGCAGCCGTGGTTTTAATCCACGAAAGTAGCTCCTAGATTTGCCCCCTTTCCACTTGTCCATTAGCTTGCGGATGGGATACTGAAGCTAATGTCAAGCCGGATTCCATTGTTCCCAAGAATTTCTCCATCTCACCAAGGGACATGTTAGTTCCATTATCTGTTATTATGCTTGTAGGATACCCAAACCTGTAGATGATTCTTTTTAAGAACTTGACTTCTGTGATTGCTTCGCAATTGGTAACTGGCATAACTTCCCCCCACTTGGTAAATTTGTCAATAGCCACCAGAGATGGGTCTTTTTGCAGGGTGAACATGTGGAAGGGGCCCACCATGTCCATGCCCCAATCAGTCGAACGGCCAGGTTAAAGGAATTGTTTGCAACTCCATAGCCGGCACATGGATTTGGCGAGCGTACCTTTGACATCCATCGCACCTTGCCACCAAGCGTTCCGTGTCTGCTAAGGCTGTGAGCCAGAAGAAACCGTGCTGGTACGCTTTAGCCACAAGGGATCTCGTGGATGCGTGATGTCCACAATCGCCTTCATGGATCTCTTTCAGGATCTGCCGGCCTTCTTCTGGTGCTACACAGCGCAAAAATACTCCTGCAGCACTCCTTTTGTATAACTCGCCATTGATGATAGAAAAGCCCTTTGCTCGTCTCAAAATTTGCCTTGCCAAAACTTCCTGTTGTGGTAACTCGCCCCGTGATAGGTAAGCCAGAAACGGCTCTGTCCACTCGGGGACAGCACGTATTGTGGCCACGAGCTCCAAATCCGGGTCTTGGTTAGCCACCTCTTCCTCAGACTCGGTTTTAACTGATGGCCGCCATAGCTCGTCCAGGAAAACATTGGGTGGAACCGGCTCTCTGCGCGAGCCGAGTCTTGCGAGTGCATCTGCTGCCTCGTTCTTTCGCCTATCAATATGCTCCACCTCATACCCGGAAAAACACCCGGCAACCCTGTCCACCTCCCTGCGATATGCTTCCATAGTTGCATCCTTCCTATCCCAGGTTCCTGAGACCTACTGCACCACAAGATCTGAATCTCCATAGCATCGTATCCGCCTGATGTTCATCTCCTTGGCTATCCTCAATCCGTGTAATAATGCCTCATACTCGGCCACGTTGTTGGAGCAATCGAAGTGGATTTGCAACACGTAGCTCAGTTTATCTCCTTTAGGTGATGTAAGTACCACTCCAGCTCCTGATCCCTCGTACTGCTTGGAACCATGAAAGTGCATTACCCAAGACTCGGAACTTGGTGTCATTGTGGGACTGCTGGTGTGAGTCCAATCATTAATGAAATCAACTAAAGCTTGAGAGTTGATTGCTGACCTGGGCTCGTAGTTGATGTGATAATCTCCCATCTCGATGGCCCACTTGGCTATTCTACCTGTTGCATCCGAGTTTCTAATGATATCCGACATTGGTA
Source organism: Alopecurus myosuroides (assembly GCA_028641055.1). Lineage (NCBI taxonomy): Eukaryota > Viridiplantae > Streptophyta > Magnoliopsida > Poales > Poaceae > Alopecurus > Alopecurus myosuroides. The sequence goes on along the minus strand of CM054057.1, from coordinate 45,347,260 downwards.
TAGAGCTAACCACTATTATGGGGTGTTCCTGAAAATTGGGTTTCAATTTTCGGCTGGCCATGAAGACCCCGAAAACCAACTTCTGCCAATGTGGGTAGCGCTGCTTTGCCTCTGACAACACCTCGCTGACGTAATAAACCGGCCTTTGAACCGGGTGATCCTTCCCATCCTCTTTGCGCTCAACGACAACCACTGCACTAACCGCCCGGGGCCCGGCCGCAATGTATAGTAGCATGGGCTCTTTGGGACCCGGGGCTGCTAAAACTGGTGCCTCAGATAACTGCTTCTTTAATGCCTCGAACGCCTCATCCGCCTCTTGGTCCCAAACAAACTTATCAGATTTCCTCAAAAGCCGGTACAGTGGTATTGCCTTCTCTCCGAGTCTGGATATAAACCGGCTCAGCGCTGCTATGCACCCTGTAAGCTTCTGAACATGCTTTAGGTTTTCCGGCTTTTTCAGACTCTGGATAGCTTTGATTTTGTCCGGGTTTGCCTTGATTCCTCTCTCGGAAACAATGAACCCGAGTAACTTTCCTGCTGGAACTCCAAACACGCACTTTGTAGGGTTAAGTTTCATCTGGTACATTCTCAAATTCTTGAATGTTTCCTTCAGATCATCAATGAACGTTTCCGCTTTCCTGGTCTTGATCACCACATCATCCACATAGGCATGAACGTTGCGCCCAATCTGGTCCTCAAAGCACTTCTGTATGCATCTCTGGTAAGTTGCGCCAGCATTTTTTAGCCCAAAAGTCATGGTTTTGTAACAGAAAGCCCCAAAGGGGGTTATGAACGATGTTTTCTCCCAATCTTCCTTCTTTAGCTTGATCTGATGATACCCGGAATATGCATCCAGGAAACATAATAGGTCACTTCCAGCCACTGCATCTATGATCTGATCAATCCTTGGAAGGGCAAACGGGTCCTTTGGGCAGTGCTTGTTGAGACTCGTGTAATCTATGCACATCCTCCACTCGTTACTCTTTTTCAGTACTAGAACCGGGTTTGCCAGCCAATCCGGGTGAAATACCTCCATGATGAATCCAGCTGCCAATAGCCGGGCAATTTCTTCTCCTATGGCTTTTCTTCTTTCCTCATTTATTTTCCTCAGGCCTTGCTTCACGGGCCTAGACTTGGGATCAACATGCAAGCTGTGCTCCGCTAACTCGGTAGGGATACCCGGCATATCGCTAGGCGTCCAAGCAAAAACATCTTGATTTGAACGAATAAACTCCACGAGTGCTTCTTCCTGCTGATTATCCAGGTTAGATCCTATGGAAAATTGCTATGAGGGATCACCCTCGACAAAAGCCACCATCTTGGTATCTTGTGCTTCTTTCAACTTTGCTCTCTCATCCTCCGTATTTGGCCTTTTAACGCTGTTCTGTCATCCGGGTCTACTTGAGACCGATAATACTTGAGCTCTTCCTTCCTACAAGCTTGTTCTGCCATTGCCGCATCTCCTTCATCACACTCAGCCGCTATAACCCGGCTCCCATGGATGGTGATGGTCTGCTTGGGACCCGGGATTTTTAGCTGTAGGTATACGTTACACGGCCTGGCCATGAACTTGGCGTAAGCCGGCCTTCCAAATAGCGCGTGATAAGGGCTGCGCAACTTTACCACTTCAAACGTGAGCCACTCCACCTGTAAATTATCCTTTGATTCTCCAAAAGCAACCTCCAAGGTAATCTTTCCCTCAGGGCACGCTGAGTGACCCGGCACAATCCCGTGAAAAACTGTTGAACTTTTCTGTAGCTGAGACTCCTTGAGACCCATGCGTAAGAAAGTTTCCCAATATAAGATGTTTATGCTGCTTCCGCCATCCATTAAGACCTTTTTCAGCTCATAACCATTAACTTGTGGCGCGACCACCAGTGCTAAGACTCCCGGGTGTTCTATTCTTTCTGGGTGATCCCTTCTACTCCATGTCACCTCTTGATCCGACCACCTCAGGTATCTCGGAACAGCCGAGGAAACCGAGTTTACTGCCTTTTTCAGTATCTTTGTTTCCTTGTTGGAGGTTCCCGTGGTGTGAACATGGTACTGGCCCAATTGCTTGGGGTTGGCCTGGAAACCTCCAGCTCCTCCCTGATTGTTACCCGGATTACCGCCTCCCGGGTTGTCTGCTGGGGGTGGGCCGTTGCCCGGGTTACCACCCGGACCCGGTCCTGCTCCCCGGCCTACGCCTCGCATTGTTTTCTGTATTTCCTCGTTCCTCCATCTTTGTAAATCTACGCATTGTTCCAGTGAATGATTTGCCGGCCCGCCGTTCCTGCTGTGGCGCGGACAGGGCATCCTGAAGGCCTCTATATGGTTAGCCGGCCTTGGCGGTCCTTGGTAATTTCCACCATTAAAGTTTCCTCCGTTGAAATTTCCTTCTGCCCTGGGTCTTGCAAACCCGGCTTCTGTGTTGGCGACAAACTCGGAATTTCCCTCGTACGGGCGCTTATTCTGGTTGTTTCCATTATTTCCTCCATTGTTACCCGGCGCAGATCCATTGCCGGGTCTTCCACTGTTGTTTGCGTTGACTTTGGTTTTCTTATCATCAACGTCCTCCTCCGTTGTATCCGTAGCAGCGTGCTTGTTGCACGCGTCCATGAACTCTCCCATTGTAACCTCTGAAGCATTCCGACTAGATTTCATGCGTGTTAGCTTTTGCACTAATGGTATATACTTGCATGTATTTGCCATAGCTTGTAACGCATCCTTTGGCTGAATATCCGTGGATGAGTGAAGTATCTCCATAACCCGGCGCACCCAACTGCGCGCCGACTCTCCCTTCTTCTGAACGCATCGTTCTAGATCATCGATTGTGAATAACTTCCTGCACGTCCCATGGAAGTACTTGACAAACGCAATTTTCAGATCACCCCACGAACTAATAGATTTTTCCGGTAAATTGTTGAACCATAACTTTGCTGCTCCCTCTGACATTATTAAGTACATGAACTTGGCTTGAAGATTTTCAAACGCGTTGCGAATCGACATGGCCATCTCATAACTGCTCAACCAGGTTTCTGGATCCATAGTCGGCTCATAGTTTACCACTTTACCTGGTTCCTTTAACTTATCCGGGCAGGGCTCGACTCGGATGGCGTCCGATAAACACTTGGGTCCGGCTAAAACCGCCGGTACTGGCCTTACCCGGGAAACATGCGACCGGGCGACGGGTGCGGCGGGGGGGTGCAACCGCTATCGGCCCTCGTACCGCTGACCCGGCTGCTGCGCGCCTGGCTCTAGAACTGTCCATGATGGCTTGCGCGGCTGATACTGCAGGTGTTGCCGGTCTACGGGGAGGAGGCGGCATTTGCTGCTGCTCTGCCCTCCGCCGTACTGAGCTCGTCTGGATATTACCGGTGTTTCCATTATGCCGGCTTATATACGGCGTTCCATGCATTCCGCTTGTCGTGGGATAATCACGGCAGATGTTACCAGGGGTAACTAATCTTGGGGCAAGTCGACACAGGTGTTCGGGAGAGGGTTTGGCTCAAAGGAAGACATGATACAACTTGATCTGACAGCCGGCAATCGAAGTCGCCGGATGTCTATTCTCGATACAATAACTCGATTAGGGTTTACACTGGATACTCGATACCACTCGATATTGCTAAGGTTCTCAAATCTCTGTCTCAATCTATACCCGAGGGTCGGTTTATATAGTACCCGTACCCCCCCTAACTTACTTTACAAGGCACACCCGGGTCCTACCCAGACACGGCGTGCTAACCCTAACTTTCCTTTACAACACCCACAATCCGGGTCACTAGGCCCACGAGCTTGGGCCTCCACAAACATCTTCATCCCTAGCCGTATCCTGCTCACTGTCTCTGGGCCGGGTTATTCCTCGGATCTTGGCATACCGGGTTAGCATCCCCCCATCAGTAGTCCCCAGAATAGCATGGGCTTCACGGATCTCCTTGAAGCGCTTGCTATTCCTGAAAAGATATCAATCACACGGGCACATGGAAACCGGGTTAAGATGTTTCAACATCCAGCTAGGCCTTGCTCCTTTGTGGCCATGCGATAATTCAGGTTTTTCCCTCCAAACACCTTGGTTCAAAACTTCTGGATCCAAATCATAGTAGCAACGCCAAGATCCTATGCCTGACAGTTAATCCCATCATCGCGGAACGAATCCCCTTCTTTCTTTATCCGGATGCTTTACTCAATTCTGGGCGCATATCTCGCAAGAACTTTAAATTAATAGCCGTTTTACCCCCACAATTCCCGGCCTCCACTCACCGAACCGGGCTTATCCAGTCGCACTATAAAAAAGCTCCTTAGGAATGACTCGAACCCTAACGGCTCATTTCCCCCACTCCATTCCTTTTTCCTCTTGAGCTCTCTTTCTTCCTAAGCGCCACCACGGACCTTCCACGCACGTCACCGGAACCCATTGCCCGAAGGCTACGCTCCGCCACCGGTCGCTCCGCGCCACCGCCAAGATCCGCCGGCGAATTCTCATCCGGCCCACCAAGAACCGCGAAAGGACACCAGGCCTGCGCCATCTGCCTCCGCAAGGCCTCCCTCGGATCTCCTCCGGTAAGCCTTTTGCGTTCATCAACTTCCCCTCGCAACCTCTGATTTTTTTCCTCAGATTGGATCTAGATCCGTCCGCCTCAGATTTCTTGGCTAGACCGGATTAGGCTACCCATAGTCTCTTTTAGTTCGCACAAAGGATAAAGCGCATACTCCAACCAATTCGCCTACTGCCCACAATCATTACCTTCGCCACGAATTTGAAAATAAAACTTCCACTCTAGGCTCGTACTGCCCAAGATTTCCGCCCCTACATCAATCACTCGGCTGGACTGCTTATTTTTAATCCCCTTTATTCACATTTGGCGCTTAAGCCACTGCGCATCGTTTTCAAATGGCTTCTTTACCATTTAGACCCCATAAATTTCTCCATAATACGCGATACCCGGAACTTCCGAGCTTAACTCTACGGGCTAACACCCGGATCTCCTGCCATACCTCAATACCATCCGGCTAATACCTGACCGTTTCGTAACTTCCATGTCTTAATCTTCTTCTTATTTGATGCCTTGCAGGTCAACCACATGGCTCCCAAGAAACAGGTGAAAACCCCAACCAAGACTAAAGCCACCAACACCATTTCCGCCAACTGGGGGCGGTCGATGGTCATGAAGGCCAAGTTGGAGGAGCTAGTGGAGCTGGGAGTTCTCCCTCCTCAGGAGGATATCCAATGGAGGGTGCCGGGTAAGGAGACCCGGCCCACCCCTACAAAAGACGAGGTAATCTGCTTCGTGGAACATGTGACCCGGGGTTTTCGCCCACCCGGTCATCCTTTTTTCCGTGACATTCTTAGTCACTATGGCCTTCGCGTCTTCGACATCGGGCCCAATTCCGTGCTAAATATTACCCACTTTATTGTCCTTTCTGAATCCTATTTATGCACTCCACCAAACCTAGCTCTTTTTATCGAGCTTTATCAATGCAAACCATGCCGCGAAAGCGGTGATGGGGCGCTTCTCACTTGCGGCGGGGTTTCGATCCAGCGCCGCAAGAACTCTCCGATGCCATCCCTCACCCTTAATTCTCATGTCAAACACTGGCAGCTTTCTTATTTCTACTGCCAAGACACTTCCCCATCCGGCCAAAAGAAACTGCCGGGTTATTCTGATGGTCTTCTTGATATCTCTGATAAATTTAGTGCCTTTGCCCCTGACTCAGATAGGGAGGCAATCCAACCTCTGCTATACAAACTCGCCACTCTTAGAGCCCAGGGCCTCATTGGGCTCAACCTAGTGAAGACCTGGGTCGACTTCAGAATTCAACCCAACTCCATCCGCACAAAGCTGATGTGCGAGTATTCTGGGGAACCTTCTGATCCACTACGATACTCTGACAACATCTTCGCAGTCGGCGACACTCTCAAGACCATCAAGGGTTTTCTTACGGAGAATCTCGAGGTAATCCGGAACATATCCGGGTTAGAGCCCTTCACACTTGAAAACCCGGCCCCCCAGGTAAAAACCCGACTCTGACGCCTTTACTTTCGCTCTTTCCACTTGATGCAACTGATAACCCGTACTTTAACGCCTTTCAGGATGATGACGACTTTTGGAACACCAATACCCCCCTAGCTCCGAAGGTCCAGAGGAGCAAGAAGCTGTTCACTCAGACGAAGGTACTCTCTGAGTTTTACTTGACTCGTTTGAACTCACCGTAACCCCTTTATTTCCAACCGTAACCTTGATGACATTCAGAACAAGAAGATGACGAGGAAGAAGATTCGGACGGCAAGGTAGAATCTGCCAGTGATGAGGAAGAACCGGAGCCGGCAACCAAAGCCGGATCTAAAAGAAAAGCTCAAGGAGCCACCTCCAAGGTTTCATCCCCCTTCACACATTCACTTTATATTACCGTAATGATATTCTTGAACCTTTCTTGACGTTATTCCACTGGTCAATCTTGAAGGGGTCGCCCACGCCTAAGCGCAGGTCGACTCGAAATCACCCGGGTAACGACGCCCTTAACCCGGGTTCTTCACCGCTCCCCACTCGGCAAGCTGGTACTTGCTCTATCTTTTCTTGGTTAGCACGGTTTCTTCAAAGCATTCTCGCATAATATTTAACTTGACATTTTCCAGCCTCCCCCGGGTCTGACGATGGATTTCCTTGTGACTTTGCGGTGAATGCCGGGTAAAATCCCCTTCCAGATACTTTCCGATACTTCGTCATCTTTTCCTGACTGCATATTTAGCTGCTTTGTGATAACATCTACAGGGCCACGGTCGCTGTCAGCGATCAAGAGGATTCGGAGGATAAGGGCCCGGGTAAGGGGAACCCAGCTGACAAAACTGCAACCGCGTCTGGCGATGAAGAACAAACATCGCCGACTAAACCGGACCAGCAGGAAACCGAATATCCAATTGCTTCTCATGCTAGCAAGAGAAAGACCACCGCCTTAGGTGCAGAAGGAGTGTCGGATTCCAACGTGCAAATGACCCGGGTTCCACCTCCTTCTAAGAAGAAAACCTCTTCTAGGAAATTCCAAGGACCCGGGTCCTCTGACACGAATAAAGATACTTTCGAACAATTGATGGACAAGCTTCTCACCATGAAGGCTTCGGAGAGCGAGACTTTAGAGCGCATGGCTGCAGAGCACCAGGTAAGAGCGCTTGTTATCTTATATTCCCTATCTAGTCCCCAAGTTCCGAGTATAACTTGCAAAAGTTATGCTTGGTACTTCTCACCATATTTTTCTTGCCATAACACTCAGCTGGTTCTTGCACCCTTTTACACTTACAGGCGCATGTAACTCGGTCTGATGAAACCTTGCTGAAGACTGAACAGCTCCTTCTTGCCGAGATAAAACGCCGAGAAATCCTTGAGGATAATATGAAAACTTTGAAGAAGGATGTCTCCAAATACAAGGAGAAGTGCCTCGCCGCTCGGGCCGATTTGAAGAAGTTATCGGATCAAGTATCCGATACTTATCAGATCTTACTTAGTAAGTGTTTGCCTGCCGGCTAAGTTTTTGCCTGCCGACTAATTTTTGCCTGCCGACTAATTTCATACCCGGCTGCTACTGATACGTTCTTGCTTCTGTTTCCACTATAGGTGCGAACCTTGCAGCTCCAGAGGAAGATGCTATTGTCAAGGTTAGGACCCTGAAGACTGTGCTCCGGACTTTCTTTGCCGGCACCAAATTTATATTGAATGCCATTAATTGGCCCACGGAAGCCTATCCGGGTGAAGAGAACCTTGTCCAAGCCTGCTCCACTGTACCCGGATGGATTGAACTCTGGAAGCGTTCGTCCTGCCGTACTGGTATAGTGCGGGCTTTGACCTTGGCCAAAGCCTACTTTCCGAAGCTTGACCCGGCGAAGATAATCTCCGGGTTTCCTGAGTTCAAGGCGGATGGCGCCAAATTTACGCCTAAGGATTTCAAGGCCATTCAGTCGGCAGTGCGCCCCTCTGCCACCACTCTAGCCGATAGCTTGAACCTTAATACACTAATGGCTGCGTATGACGCTGATGACAAGATTATCACAGAGGAAGCACCCCCGCCCGTTGACCTCTTGGAGAAGTGGGCTGATTACTCAGCTAAGAAGAAGGAGGCAACTTCGAAGAGGGAGGCCGACTTAAAATCAGGGCCGTCCGCCTCTACACCGTCCGTCCTTCCTCCTATCCGCCCTGGCGCGGTGAGTCCGGGTGGCTCTGCCAAAAAAGCTAAGAAGCAGGTCCAGGAGCAAGACCCGGAAGATCGCGCTCAGGAGGCCGAGTAGAGTAAGGATGTCATAATACCTTAGTCACATGGGATCTTTTTGTTTGAGCTATTTTATTCTGTTAATGGTGCGCCTGTGCACTTCTGATACCGATGCAAAAGCTTGTAATATACTTCTATTTGGTGACATATTTTCGCGGCTTTCCTAGCCTTTTGATAATCATACTTTTTGCTGTTCTTCTGAACTTGTTCTTGATACCCATCTCTCTTTTTAGCTCCCTTCATAAGACTCGTTTTTTTTTTCGAGACCAGGGGCTTTGATAAGTGAAATTCTCTTGAAGTTCCCAAGACTCGGATGATAGGGCCGTTTTGAACCTTGGTATCAAAGTGGTTTGTTTCTGTTACGAAGTCCCCAGTCCCCATGACCCAAAGGACGAGTCAACTGTCGTGGGCAATAAATCTATCGCCCGCCGGGTCTCCTCTGCATGGGGTGAATCTCTTACGGGGATTCGATCCAATGCCAACGTTGCTGCATATAAATTGTCCATGGGGTTGTTGAAGTGACCTGGTGGCATACGAAATCGTGATGGTGGTGGTGGTGGCGTTGTATTTCCAGCAGCAACCCCTGTCTGCAACGTGGGTAACCCGGCTTGTACATTTGCCGGCTGTCCCCCACCAGTCGTGGGCTGATGTACAGTCTCCTGATTCACAACCGGAATTGGTTGATCTTGGGGTGTGACGAATAGTGTGGCCGGGTTTAGAACTCCACCCGTTGCCGGTAGTCTAGTTTGGTATCTCTGATGCATCCTAGTCGTCTCAACCCGGAGCCGGTTCTCCAATGCTTCCAGCTCACGTTGGCGCGTGGCTACTCCTTGCTTCTCTGCTTCCACATCTCTCCTCTGCTGCTCCAATGCACGGCGTGCTACATCCAGGTCCCTGGCGCGTGCCGCGGCGTTTTCCGGGGTTATCACAGTAGCTAGCACCGTGGGATCCAAGATTAGATTGTTACTGAACATAGCCGGGTGTTGTGGGTTTGAAGGACCCGCCCCTGGCGTCCTGTTTGCCATGAACCCAAACATATTAGCCTGCAACTCGCTATCCGCCGCTCGGCTAGTGACTCAAGCCGACTCTCCGTCAACCCGGGTCTGGACCGGATTTCCGTCAGCCGGATTTTGCTGCTGGGCCAGCGCTCGCGCCGCTCTGACCGCGGCCGTGGTCACGTCCCCCTGATTGAGATTGGTTGCTGGGGCCGTGTAGACCGCGACCTGGCGCGCGATGCCTGGTGAAGACTCGTATTCCTCCTCATCACAGCTATCCTCCTCGTACCGGTCCTCCAGCAAGTGCAGGATAGACTCGGTATCATCTTCTCTCATGACCCGGCCACGCGGGGTCCATGCCGGCTCCTCCGGCTGTTCGCTCTTCGTGGTGGGCTCTTCTATCGGATCCACCGTTCCGACCGATTCTTCTCCATCCGACTGAACGCAGGTTGCTTCTCCTGACACGGAATCACATCCAAAATCATCAGGGATTGAACCGGACGTACGTACCATGCCAATGAAGACGTTGACCCGGCCGATCGTGACGACAGATCCGGATTCGAGCATATCCGACTGTGGCCCCCAGCCAAAATCGTCCACTATCTTCTTTCCTTCGGGGTTGGTGTAGATCTCGCCGACGACGAGGTTCTTCATGTTTTCCCGATCTTCTCCCGTGATGTAAACACCTTTGGACGCAGGCCCCACGGTGCGCGCCAACTGTCATGGGATAATCACGGCAGACGTTACCGGGGGTAACTTATCATGGGGCAATTCGACTCTGGTGTTTGGGAGAGGGTTTTGCTCAGGGGAAATCATGGTGGCGAACGATCTGGTAGCCGGCAATCAAGTCGCCGAGTCTCCGATCTAGATTTATTATCTCAACTCTGGTATTACAAAGGATACTCGAATAGCTAGTAAAACTCGTGTCTAATCTAACCCTAGGGGTCGGCTTATATAATATCCGGCCCCCATGGCCTCCTATCCTAGGCATATTCGGAGTCCTACCTGGGCACCGCTTACAAACCCTAAGTTTCCTTATCGAAACCCACAATCCGGGTTACGAGGCCTACACTCTTGGGCCTTCTAGAAACTCCTTAAGCCGGGTCCTGCGCAGCTCCCTTTGGGCCGAGTTACACCTTGACGTTAGCCTACCGGGTTATCATCCCTCCATCAATTACTCTTGCTCTTGTCGATCTGTATTATCAATAGATGAGTTACAATGGGTGGGTGCTCGAGTCGAGAGTATGATCTCGAGATCAAGGCTTTGGTGGTGCGAAATTCCTTGGATCCCCCTCTCGATGGTTCTCCTGGCCTTGTATAGGTGGCCAGGTCTCAAACTATATCCGGGGGTTACAAACTATAGGTGACCCGCAAGACTCTGCGGGTGGGCTTCAATTGGGCGTTCTAGAACTATAGGTGACACCTCTCTCTGGGCTTAGGTGTTGGGCTTCGGACTGGGTAGCCTCACCCGATAAGTTCAGGATTCATCCCCACGTAATCCGATCCAACACACTTTTGGCAAGTGCAAAGGTGATTTTCCCAAAATATAGTATTACACACGTCAGCTGCATATCCTACAAGCATGACTTTTTTTTTTCCAGAGCGCACAGTTGCAGGTTTTTGCAAATTTCTATGTGCTCTAATTACTGGACGCTGTGATTTTTTTAAAACTTTTTTGTCTGGTGCGTAGTGAGCTTTTGCGCATGTGACATATGTGGAGCTGTATCCTCGGTTTCAACAAAACATGTAGCGCGTGTCCGTGGAAGATGTACTAATGCATTCTTGAATCCTTGGTGGTTCAGCGCTGACCAAAACGATGCAGAGATCGCAATGGTTTTCGGGAGAAGCACCAACAACCGGAACAGACAGGCAGGACTGCAGGAGCTCTCGCTCGGGAGGAGGAGGCGGGTTTCGGCGCTGACCAAAACGATGCAGAGCTCGCACTGGTTTTCGGGAGAAGCACCAGCAACCGGAACAGACAAGCAGGACTGCAGGAGCTCTCGCTCGGGAGGAGGAGGCGAGCAACCCGCATGAAGCACATCCCGGCGGCGGCCGTGGCGTAGACGTCCCCATCCCCTGGCCCATCCATCCCGTTCCTACGGCCCCCGCCCCTAATGGTCCCCAAATCGCCCGCCGTCCAGCAGCTCCCGGAAATGGGGACGCGGAGGAGGTGAACCTCACCCATCATTTGTGGATCTCTTCGATCCAGAACCCTTCGTCAGACAGATGCGTCATCTCTTGTTCTGTTTGTTGTACACCGTTGGAGTTGTCTTCATATTTAAGCTCGTGTCTGATTCACTGAACTTTCGATGTGGGACTAAAAGTGTTCCCGACCAGCTTCGCACAGAAATCTGCGCGCGCATGCGCTGCGCTACGCTGCTGTGCTCGATGCTGCATGAGCATATGCAGTCTTGGTCCGCTCGTACAGCTGCCTGGCTGACGTATCAAAAGCCAACCCAACGTGAGCACGTGAGAGCATTGATTTACCAGCACATTGCCATAGATCGATCTCAGCTGGTAGTGTACGCTCGCTCGTAATCTAGCATGCATGCATGCATCCATACAACCTCAAGGCCCCATAGGCATGTGGATTAGTTAGGCTAGTTAATTAGTATATAGCTAGTTATTTAATTAGCTGGATATTACTGCATAACAGATGCATGCGCTTTTCTGAAGGTGGATACATCTGTATATTCAAGATATACCAGTACAAAAAACCATAAAAAATAGATTTGTTGTTAAGATACATAGATGCATACTTTTCATAACTAAATCCCAAAGTCCGACATACTTTGATTGGTTAAAAAAGCCAAAAAAAATTAAACTGGACGTAACAGCAGAACAGGAGAAAAATTGAGAAAAAACAGCCCATAATCCTCAAAAATGTAAAAAAAAAACATTTTTTAAAATCATTCTAGAGTTGAAACCATGGCGGAAAGCACGCAAGAGATGGTAATTAAATAATTTTACCTACGAACTCAAAAGTGAGCTACAACGCTAGGAAGAAAAACCACAATGGAGCTAGGAACAAAAAATTTCACATAGGAACAAAATTCCATGAAGATAGGAACAAAACCTAAAACCTAAAAAGTGAGGAACAAAGGGCTCAATGGAGCTAGGAACAAATTTTCCAAAAAGGAACAAAATTCCATGGAAATAGGAACAAAAACTAGGAAGAAAATTGAGGAACAACACTAGGAACAAAAATCACAAAGAAGCTAGAAACAAAAATGCCCATAGAGAAACAAAGTTCTATGAAGATAGGATCAAAAATTAGAAACAAAAGTGAGGAACAACGCTAGGAACAAAAAGAACAATGAAGCTAGGAACAAAAATGTCTATAGAGGAACAAAGTTCCATGCAGATAGGAACAAAAACTAGGAACAAAAGTGAGGAACAACGCTAGGAACAAAAAACACAATGGATCTAGGAACAAAAATGTCTATAGAGGAAGAAAGTTCCATAGAGATAGGAACAAAAACCTACGAACAAAAGTGAGGAACAACGTTAGTAAAAAAAGCAAAATGGAGCTAGAAACAAAAATGTCTATAGAGGAACAAAGTTCCATGGAGATAGGAACAAAAACTAGAAACAAAAGTCAGGAACAACGCTAGGAACAAAAAGCTCAATGGAGATGGGACCAAAAATGTCCAAACAAAGTTCCAAGGGGATAGAAACAAAAACTAGGAACAAAAGTAAGTAACAACGCTAGGAATAGGAGCAAAAAGAATAATGGAGCCAGGAACAAAAATGTCTATAGAGGAACAAAGTTTCTTTGAGATAGGGAAAAAACTAGGAGCATAAGTGAGGAACAACGCTAGGAACAAAAAACAAAATGGAGCTACAAACAAAAATGCCTATAGAGGAACAAAGTTCCAAGGAAATAGGAACAAAAATGAGTAACAACGCTAGGAAAAAAAACTCTATAGAGAGAGGAACAATTTTCCATGGACGTAGCAACAAAATCTCAGAATAAGGACAGGACAAACTTGGGAACAAAAAACTATAAAGTGATAGGAACAAAAAATTGGGACAGTATTTAGGAACAAAAATACTCCATAAATGTAGGAAAAAAGTATAGAACTATGTTTTTAGAATAAGAGAACAAGTGTTTATAAATAATGGAATAAATAGGTATACATCAAGTAAAAAGAAAGTACATTGATAAGAAGAAAAAATAAAAAAATACTTTAAAAGATGAAAAACAAGGTGAAAGAAAAAAAGAACGAAAAATAAGTGAAAGAAATATATTGAAATAAATAAATAAAAAGTAAATTGAAAGAAAAAATAAACATCACCGATAAATGATAAATTTGTTCAACCTTGGCACGTTGTATGTCTAATTAATGAAAGGGCCGAAATGAGCGTATACAAGATGAGTACAGGATGGAATGCTTCAGCAAATACAATAACGAAAGGGAAAAAGTAACACTTACAGGAAGAATAGCTTCAGCCGTAACAGAACCAGGTAGACTATGGGAGAAAACCACTTTGCCGTGTGCCGAAAGCACACGACAAAGGCTACAAAGCGCACGGCAAAGTCTTTGCCATGTGCTTTTCGTCGTGGCACACGGCAAAGATTACACGGAGGAGATATGCACGGTGAAGAGCTCTTTGTCGTGTGCATACCATCGGGGCACACGGCAAAGAAACTACGTGGGCCCCACCACCACTTGGTCACGCACGAAACGGCAACGGAAACGTGTGGGTCCCACCTGTCAGTGTTTGCCGTGTGTCCCACCTGTCAGTGTTTGCCGTGTGCTAGCACATGGCAAAGACTGACACGTGGGACCCACCTTTTTCATCCCACAGTGGGCCACCCATGTCAGTCTTTGCCGTGTGCTAGCACACGGCAAAGAATTCCAAATCTTTGTCGTGTGCTAGCACACGGCAAAGACTGACATGTGGGACCCACGGCCCCTCCCACCATTGTGTCATCCATACCAATCTTTGCCGTGTGCTAGCACACGACAAAGATTGACCAAAAATGCATTCTTTACCGTGTGCTTGCACACGGCAAAGAGGTCAATTTTTTTTTCATTCAACATTGCAGTTCAAAATAACAGAATACATTGCACATATCATATAACAACCAATAATCATCACAACAACCCCAATTTCGTCCAAAATGCATCGAAACACCACAAAATCATCCATAATAGCACAAATATCATCCATAGCATCATTATTTACAACTAGTATCATTACATCGATGTAACATAACAAATAGAAGCATCCAGGAAGTCCTCATGCCACCGATGTCCCCTCCGAGATCCAATCCATCTAGAACACAAGAGAAAGCAAACTTGACATGAGAATGGAAACATTTGAATCCAAAATGACAAACAATTGACATAGATATCAAACGTTGCACTCTCACCACTGTAAGTCCAAGGATTTGGCAGTGAAGCGAAAAATTCGGCCAACCTGACGAGTAGTAATTCGACGGATGGATCTAAGTCTAAGTGAGAAATGAAAGTAAGTTCTGACGCATAGTATAGTAGGTTTTAGCTAACTCGCCACTCTGGTCATGTCTGCTCTCGTGCCTGAGGTGCGGAAGTGGACATGGGCGATGCGTTCGACCCCGCGGCAGAGGCACCAGTACCCTACAAGCAGAATAAGTACATGGTTACGATCAAGTAGAGGGAAATGACATCAGTTAGAAGGAAATGACACAAGTCTCGAGGAAATGTTAAGTTACGGTAGCGTTCGGTGATTGGTGAATCACCATCTGTCCGGATCCGGCTCCGGCTCCCATAAGCGGCATCTGCGGCATTTGCGACTGCATAGTATGTTTTAGAAACCGGGTTAGTAATAGTAGAGAAGACTACCGGTACTATGCAATTTGAATGAAACTCACCGCTAGCCACGTCATCTGCGCCTACATCGCTGCCATCTGCCTCGCCTGCTCCTCCATCTGCTGCCGCTGCAACTCAAGCTGGCGCCGCTGCTCCTCGGCCTGCTGCCTCTGCTGCTCCTCCAGGAAATCAGTCCTGGCTTTCACCGCCGCCAACTCCTATTCAGGTGACATGGTTTGCAGTAGTTAGGACGAAAACATGCAAAAAGAATTAAAAATGAGTGACAAAACTAACCGCAGTTAAGTCACGTGCAGGCTCGTCGCGGGTCAGGATCGGGAGGCTGGAGCTCGTCGCCCGAGCGTTGATGGCGGGGAGGCTCTCGGTCTCCACGGGGAAGGCGCTCGCTCAAACATAAGGCCGTATGTGCCTCTTCCCGCCTCCAGACACCATGACCAGGAACGGGTCAAAGTCCTGGGAGCTCGGGTCAGCGTCCTCCTCCTCCCTGCCCTTGAAGGAGCCGTCGTAGTTCTCCTTGCGCTGATAGTTGGGCTTACCATACGCCTCTTCGCCGAGGTTGGGATCATATGGCCTGGCCAGCTTGGCGGGTGCCACCTTCGACATGAAGAAGGCCTGGTAGGAGTTTGGCACCGCCACCTTATTGTGAGGCGCCTGCAATAGAAAATAACATGGTTAGAAGAGCACATCTTGTTCCGCCCATAAGTAAGAATGCATGAATAACTTGTAGAAAGAAATTTCACTTACATAGATCTCGGCGTAGCCCGAAACAGACCGGCTACCCTGATGGTGATAGGAATTCACCAGGAGCCGGTTCTTCCTACCGGCGGCGTTCTTGGCCTTCCATGCGTCAGAGTCCCACATGTGGAACAGCTGGAACCACGCATCCGCGTGGTGGGCGCACCAGGTAGGCACCGCCTACATAAAAGATTACGAGGTTAGTATGTATGAAAAAAAAGTACAAGTGTTAGACATGCATGAGGAATAAGAAGAAGCAATTTTACAGAGTTATACTCCTCGGCGGAGGGGTACTTATTGATGGCGTCCTTCCTCGGGCAGATCACCCCCTTCGCCGCCTTGATCCGGACCACGGCGGCGACACGGGCCTCGTAGAGCATGTCTGTCACCCCCTTGACCTCCTTCTTGATGAGGATCTTTCGGGACAGCTCCTCCTGCCCCTCAGCGCATCGAAAGAACGTCTACAATTAAACAAAAGATGTGGTGTTAGTTCCTTCGATGAGATGTAGTTCAGGAAATTTTCTAGCTTTTACTTACCCAGAAATTCTGGAGCACGCCCTCGTACTTGGTGCCGTGGGTGGTATCCTCCCCGAGGTTGTAGTCCTCCCAGCGAATAGCTGGCACTTCTGGAGTGCCAGCACCGCGTGACACCATCCCGGGGTAGTGGTTCTTGAGAAGACCACCCAGGACATGCGATACGCTACGCCCCGGACCGAGCTTCTTGAACCTGTTTGTAAGATCAGAGAGCAAAAAAATATTAGTTCCAATATTTCCAATAGATATATGATGCAAAATGCAAGAAGAATTGTAAAACAATAGACAGAGTAGCGCGAAATAAAATAAAATTACAATAAATCTTACCCGGTGCCCTCTGGCTGAACCAAAGGTCGAGACGCGGGGGGCACGTCCAGTGGGAGCGACACCGGACCCCGCAGGTACACCCCGCTGGTGACCTCCTGCTCTCCCTCCTCCCTCTCCTCCTCCTCGTCTTCCTCTGTGCCATCAGGTGGCGGGAGATCGTCCTCCAGCTGCTGCCTCTCGGACTCCTCCCTTGTCACGACCCCGGACCCAGAGATATACATACTGTTATGTGCTCCTAGCCATGGACTCACAAGGGCTTCAGGGTTACCTGCCCCGGCCGCAACAAACAACGGCAGGCAGACCGGATTCATCGGCACGTAGTCCGGATCCCCAGTCTACTACTCCTTGTACCCATGCTAGTCATAACCAACTATGCATATCAAAGCGTCCACGAATCGAATGAAACTGAAGGAAACGGTACCAAAGCTATACAGAGATGCTATGTGTCCAGAAAGTGCAACAACAATCGAGGGTTACTGGGGTTACCTCGCCCCAGGCCGATCACATCGACAGGCGGGCTCGGACATGGATCATCGGCTCCACAACCCCTCGACTGCGACAACTATGCAGGCATAGCCAAAACTGTATAACAATGAGCTCGAAACCAACAACCGATCAAAGCAGTACTCTAAACATGAAGCTTTATTAAACAAGATGTTACTAGAGTATAGCTTACAAGCAGAGGTCACACGACCCAACATTACATCAGACAACGAAAGGCACATTATGTTGCTAATCAACAAGAACCAAAAAGGCCTAAGAGGCCACAACATAAGGCGACGTCTCAGCCCATAGATTCCAGGCTGCTACCTGGGAACCCCAAACTACTCGTCGATGTCCGCGTTGAAACACCACTGAAGTGAGGAACTCCACCTGAACCAAAATTAAGCAAACCTGAGTACGGGAGGTACTCAACAAGACTTACTTAACCTATTATATATCTGCTAGTTTCATAAAGGGTTTTATGAAGCCTGATTTGCGTAAAGCCAACTTTGTTTTCCAAATCGAGGAAGAATAGCACGTCTCATAGAGTATTTTGAAAACAGATGAGAAAGCTACTCATCTACTGATATCATCATCTTCTTGTATTCCACCAAGTCCTTCTCATTCCCACACTATCTCATGCTACAAGGATCACCCCTCTCGGCATCTCCGAGGAGGCACCCTTCAATCATGGTTAACAAGTTTTAATCATTCCGTTGAAGCTATCTATGATCACAGAATCCGTTGCCAAGTCGTCCGTAACCGTGGACACGACTTCTCGAGGAGATTTATCCCTGCAGGGGGTACACTTTACCCACACGTACCATCCGACTCTTAACGCCACATGTACGCTCGTCCATGGAGCGCGGCAGAGGGTGGCTGGCCACGACCTTTACCTTGCTCGACCCTATCCATGAGTCAACCCAAACAGGGCCACCCCGTCAACAGGGAGTTGGCCACCTCCTGACGGCGCCTGTTCTGTGAGTCGGGATCAAGATCCGTGTACGTCCATCACTTGTCCCGGTCACGCCCTAAGTTTTCTCCAAATCGTTTTATGACTCACACGCAGATGGAAATATCAAACTACGTGACTCATGGACGTGGCCAAACAAGTTAGTTGGTCGAGCGCGGTCTGTTAGGCCCCGCGTGTGGTTGCACGCTCAGTCTTGGCTTCGAAGGCGAGAACTCGCTCCTAGGGGCATGAACAGGAAAAAACGCCACAACCCATTGTGGCCTCACATCCATGCCAGTATTTAGTCAAGTTATCAAAGATAAATCAAAATACAACAACCTGACAAAGTAGATTCACGTATTGACCAGATTCATCAACCGGATGGATCAGATCACAACTAGGCATGGCTAAGCAAGACTCACAGGGTTTAGCAGAGCGCGCACAAACAAACCTATAGCTGCTAGGTGCAGTGGATCAGGATATCTAGGTTATGCAGTAAGTATAGGAGAACTCTATCTAAGACCACAAATACGTTGAACCGCATGCAATATACGAGATCCAAAACACTTCGAAAACTATATATGAGCAGATAAGAGGTTATGCTTGCCTTGGTTATAAGAAAACCAGATAAAGTCTTCAGGAATAAGTGCTTGACTTGTCGGTTAAGATCAAGTATTCACCATTGGATTGCTGGCCTTCTCTTCGGAGTCATGTTCTACCGAGGGGGAAACAACACCGAAAGAGAAAAACAACAATCAATCATGGCATCGGTGCAATGCACAACATGTATGCATGAGCAAGTTAATGCACTGAAATAAAGCCCTAGGCAAGATCGTTGGGTTGCTAGGGTTCGTATGACAATTAAACATTTTTAGTGGAATTAGTCCGAAATAGACCCTAGAGGGGGTTTCGGACAATTATGAAAGTAGGTACCATTTTAAAAGCTCAAATGGGTTTGAAAACATCATAACTAGATTCCAATTGTCATTTTGAGCAATTTGATATATAACTTTTAATTTTCTAATTTTATTGAATAAAAACTTATTTTTCTATTTTTTTAATGATTAAACAACATTAAAATAATACTCATTTTTCAACTTTGTCAAACATGTGTGAAAGTGACATCTTTGGAAAGAGTACATTTTCCTGATCACTCCCATATTTTATTTTATTTTTCTGATTAATAAAACAATAGTTATTGAATAAACAAATTTAATCATTTTCTGTAATTAATTAACAATTTCTGGAAATAGGAAAAACAGGATTAATGACATCACTGTGACGCAATGGTGACCTCATCCTCCTCTGTTCTTCATAGTTGGATTCAAATTCGATTCAAAACTCGCGCCAATTGAAAATCAAACTACACCACGACGTAGAGGAGATCGAGTGGGAGCTAGGGGTGATGGCGGGTGACCGTTTGCTCGCCGGAATACTCACCGGCGACGAGGATGCGTGGCGGCCGGCGGTGGCTTCCGAGGAGGAAGATGATATAGAGGGGGAGGAGGGAAGGCGGGAGCACCTACGTGCTCAGGAGCTCACCGCGGTTGTGGTGGTATGCTCGGGAAGGCCGGAGGGGGTCTCGATTGACGGCGACGAGCTCGGCTGCTCCCGGCCGGAGGCGGGGAAGACGGCGCCGATTCCGGCGACCCTGCCCCTCCCCTCAAGCGATACTTGTACAGGTAGAAGAGGAGATCATGGCGGAGCTCCTCGTGGACTCGAATCGACGGGGGAGGGCCCGTAACGGCGGCGATAGCCGGCGGCCGGCCGTACAGTAGCTAGGGTTCGTTCACGGTAGGAGACTAGAGAGAGAGAGGGAGAGGATGACTGCGAGTGAGAGAGAGAGATGCCCGTGGGGCTCTCCTTTGGCCCTATCCACGCCACGAGGGGAGAAGGGAGGAGGTGACGAGGAGGCACCGACGGCGGCCACGCAGCAGCTTGCGTCCGGAGGAAGAAGACAAAGGAGATGTTGTGGAAACCCCCTGGAAGTTTTTCGGAATTGCAGAGAAGCCCTTTTCCATTAGAAAACAGAACATAAAACAGAGTTTTGGGGACCTTTTTGTGAACATAAAAATTGGCAAAAATACATTTTGGAAAGCTCATGAAATTTCCAACAAAACCATGTTTTTCTTTGATGTGTTTGAAATATTTTTCAGAACAAGATTTTGAGAACCAAAATAGGTACCATTTGTGAGATTTTCTGAAACCATTTGAATTCATAATTTAAATTGTTTTCAACATGATTTAAATTTTTGTTTGATGCATGTATGAGATGAACACACACCACACACCCTAATGTAGCAAACTTTGGGATGTTACAAATCTACCCCCCTTACAAGAATCTCGTCCTGAGATTCCTGAAGGAGAAGAAAGAAGGAACACCGGTTTGAATGATCTTCTCGAACCTTATGGTTCTCTTCTCGAAGAGGTTGATCCGTAGCATCTTAAGGTGTTGAACATATACACCTTAGGTAAGAGGAAAACTCTTAAGAAATGATCTTCACGAAGATCGAGTATCTCATGGGTAACTCATGATAGGATGTTCATAAAGAACTGTTGAGTTAACGTGCATGAAACACATCAAGATAACGGAGGGAAAAGAAGATGGTTTCAAGTGTTCGGACGATTGGTCTTGAAAGGATTTAGAATATGAGCTTTGCACAAGACTTTAAATCCTTTTGAAAAAGAAAGGTTGGACAACTTGTAACACCGAGGTTTCTTCAAACAGAAAACCAAGATGGAAAGCTTGGTCTTGGATACCACAAAGTAATATCCGTAGACGAGAAAAACAAAACACGAGGAACCACTAGAATCATGCATCGGAGGAAAGTGGATACAGGATCATGTTCACTCTTCGGAGTGGACACGGAAGATAACAGAACTTTCATTCCGTCAAAGTTTGTCGAAAACTTTGTCAAAAATCGGGATGTTACTTCACGACAGAATATGAGTAACCACGGAATGTTGGGACACCGTGATAAAGGAGGAATTTCTTGGTCACACCATAAGGATGGGTAACCAATGGGGATTGGAACACCGGAAGAAGACATGGAATCTCTTTCCTATGTGGTTTTGACGTAGCAATACGGTTACCACATGGTTAAGATCCCATGGCTGAAGTGACTAACAAATTCACACAATGTATGAGATGAATAGAACTTCAAGTACCAACAACCTGAAAAAGGAAATTGTTCGATGGCGGTCACAAAACACCAGGAGGTGAGCCTTACGAGGAACTTGTTTTTGCTAGAACAAAGATTTTGGAGGTTCAACAATGAGACATTGGGAAGATCAACTTCCAGGTTCTCCTAGACGTTCTAGACACAGACAATAGGCTCACGACAAGCCTTCTGTAGGTCATCAGGTGAAAGTAGAACTTCGGTCAGAAGAACGGTGAGGAAATCTTGTTAGAATGAGCCACACAAGAATTCTCACGGAGAGTGGTTGTTCTTAAGGATTCAAAGAGATATGACATTAGGCCTTCCGGCTAATTGTGTCAACCACAACAACAACCATGCCGGATTTCCGAGTGGACCTATTTCAATATTCTTGAGGAAAACACCAACCATCGTTGCCGCTTGAGATCCAGCTCTGGTTAGTGGATTTAAAAACAAGACTCGGTATGTATGAACGAAGAGATTGCTCCGGTTATCAACGAGATACATATATTGGATTCTCAAGACATGGACTACGATGTCAAGCTCAAGAAGATGAGTAGGATTGCTTAACTCGTGTATTAGCAACTTGCGAAAGATGGCTGCACCTACATGGTTACTTGCAGCAAAACACATCGGAGTCCTTGTTGGGAAAACGGTCACAAAGATAATGAAGTTCTTAAACTTCCTCTCTTTTACGAATAATCAGTCAGTGGCTTAGCGTGGATGCAAACTTCTTCAAATAAATGGAGGTAACAACCTACCATCTCAAGAATAGTCCACACATGCATGACTGACTTGGGATTACTCCCGAGGGAACAAGAAAACTCTACTCGCGTCCATGGCAACAACTTTCACCAAAAGCACACGAACCCGAGAAAGTCACTTCGAACATCTAGAACACAACCTCGTAATGAGACAAAGATGGTTCTCGAAAGTTTCCAATATTGTTGCCATTTGTTCAACATGAACCTCTTGCAACTTGAGAAAATAGGAATGTCATCGATGGGCTCGACAACACGACTATCATAACACTCCAAGAAGAGGGATTCATATGCTATATGAACAAGGCAGAATATTGGTCAGACCATAGGACATGAAGATGTACTTGGCAAAACACCATGAGTAGAAGCACCATGAAGATAATCCTTGGATCTTTTCTTGATTTGACGATAGCCCAAATCAGATCAAGAGGTGAAGTGATAGCTTTTCCACAAAGGATGTAATATCCTGCTTCAACATGAAGGAAACTAGACATCCCTTAATGAAGGATCAAGTTAAGATGAGCTTTTGTCTTTCAACTCTCCAAGTTGTTGTTTAAGCTCGACCAACTAGTCCAGGATATCCAGCGCTGTTTCTTGGAGAAAAGAGTAGTTCAAACTACCCCTCGTTTAGACATCATGGTCAGGTAATAACCTAGTGATACTTCTAGAAAGACAACCAGAATATCACAACCTACCGTCATGTCTTGGAAGTAGAAAGGAGGCATGCTTTTCCAAAGCAACCAATATGATCTTGAGAGCTTCGGCATGAACCTAACTCTTTGACCATGAATGCCCACTGACATGAACAGATTTGGAACACCTGCAACTTCAAAATGAGGCTGGGTGACCAGTAGTGCTAAGAAGGATACAGATGTTTCTTAGGTTTTTTTCTGAAGCAATAAGAACTGCACGGAATAGCAGATACACACGCCGATGAACAGACCCATTATTTTCAAGCATTCAAGCTTGGAGGAAGGGGGAGTGAAGATGTGTGAGAGCGCATCACTTCATCAATAAGGCCATGAAACTGAACACAACCTCTTGATATAAAAGAGTGTGACACTCGAGGGTGGAACAGAACAGAAGCTAATGAAACTTCTTTGATCTGCGGATTACAAAACTTTGACCTGGTCCTAGAGATGAACGAGGTACTGGAGTTTGTTTCTCCTGATATTCCAAGGAGGAATGTTCTGACGGAACACGAGAGCAGATGTATTGGAAGCTCCAACACACTTATGAAATTTGGTGTCCGGAACAACGGAGGAAGATCTGAGAGCAACTAGAAGGTAGAAACATGCTCAGGAGAATTCCTAAGATCATGTTGATTGCACAGAGTCATACTCATTTGTAAAACCCATGCAAAGGAGTTGGTATAACAGAGTAAAGAACAAGGATATGGGAATCATAAAGAACACTCTTGTTGTGATCCCATTTTGGTTCCAAACGAAAGCCTACGGCTATGAGAATTGGAATTTCCTAACCACCCTGAGGTAAGACAGATTCCTCAGGATTCAACGAAACAGAACTTGGGTTAAAGGTCAGCATCCTGTACTAATAGCGTGAGCAGCACATGGTTATGAAACCACATGGTTCAACCCACCACAATTCAGCACATTCCGGGACCTTCGGTTCAAGTCCAAGGGTTAAAGCACTGAGAAAGGAATAACTACTATCTGAGTGCCACAGAGGACACTACAATTAGCAATCACGGAGTATCTTTCAAAAGACAAGCATAGCTCCGGAAGAACTTGAACAGAGGATAACGGATACATTCGAGATGGCCAGTAGATCTCGAGGTTCAGGATTTAGAACTTGAAAACATGTAGGAATGTGGAATCCACATGGACATGAGAGATTATGATAAAAAGGGAAATCTCCCAGTTTTAGAGATAACGGAAATGGAACACACACGACTCTAGAAACTGAACACTAGGTCAACTTGGTAAAAGACGTCTTGCCATAGAAGGCACCTAAGTTTTGAATAATCATAACCTTTTCAAATCAAAACAGGTAAGAAGACCCAGAGTTTAGAGCGATACCAGATACGGAGTAAAAAGAATCCTAAGAAGGTTTTTCACAATCCACTTGGAGTTTCCAAGTAGTTTTCACAAACACTAGACTCAACATCGACCAAGCAATAAGGTTTTCCTACAGGCAGTCCTGCTCTGATACCAAGACTTGTCACGACCCCGGACCCAGAGATATACATACTGTTATGTGCTCCTAGCCATGGACTCACAAGGGCTTCAGGGTTACCAGCCCCGGCCGCAACAAACAACGGCAGGCAGACCGGATTCATCGGCACGTAGTCCGGATCCCCAGTCTACTACTCCTTGTACCCATGCTGGTCATAACCAACTATGCATATCAAAGCGTCCACGAATCGAATGAAACTGAAGGAAACGGGACCAAAGCTATACAGAGATGCTATGTGTCCAGAAAGTGCAACAACAATCGAGGGTTACTGGGGTTACCTCGCCCCAGGCCGATCACATCGACAGGCGGGCTCGGACATGGATCATCGGCTCCACAACCCCTCGACTGCGACAACTATGCAGGCATAGCCAAAACTGTATAACAATGAGCTCGAAACCAACAACCGATCAAAGCAGTACTCTAAACATGAAGCTTTATTAAACAAGATGTTACTAGAGTATAGCTTACAAGCAGAGGTCACACGACCCAACATTACATCAGACAACGAAAGGCACATTATGTTGCTAATCAACAAGAACCAAAAAGGCTTAAGAGGCCGCAACATAAGGCGACGTCCCAGCCCATAGATTCCAGGCTGCTACCTGGGAACCCCAAACTACTCGTCGATGTCCGCGTTGAAACACCACTGAAGTGAGGAACTCCACCTGAACCAAAATTAAGCAAACCTGAGTACGGGAGGTACTCAACAAGACTTACTTAACCTATTATATATCTGCTAGTTTCATAAAGGGTTTTATGAAGCCTGATTTGCGTAAAGCCAACTTTGTTTTCCAAATCGAGGAAGAATAGCACGTCTCATAGAGTATTTTGAAAACAAATGAGAAAGCTACTCATCTACTGATATCATCATCTTCTTGTATTCCACCAAGTCCTTCTCATTCCCACACTATCTCATGCTACAAGGATCACCCCTCTCGGCATCTCCGAGGAGGCACCCTTCAATCATGGTTAACAAGTTTTAATCATTCCGTTGAAGTTATCTATGATCATAGAATCCGTTGCCAAGTCGTCCGTAACCGTGGACACGGCTTCTCGAGGAGATTTATCCCTGCAGGGGGTACACTTTACCCACACGTACCATCCGACTCTTAACGCCACATGTACGCTCGTCCATGGAGCGCGGCAGAGGGTGGCTGGCCACGACCTTTACCTTGCTCGACCCTATCCATGAGTCAACCCAAACAGGGCCACCCCGTCAACAGGGAGTTGGCCACCTCCTGACAGCACCTGTTCTGTGAGTCGGGATCAAGATCCGTGTACGTCCATCACTTGTCCCGGTCACGCCCTAAGTTTTCTCCAAATCGTTTTATGACTCACACGCAGATGGAAATATCAAACTACGTGACTCATGGACGTGGCCAAACAAGTTAGTTGGTCGAGCGCGGTCTGGTAGGCCCCTCGTGTGGTTGCACGCTCAGTCTTGGCTTTGAAGGCGAGAACTCGCTCCTAGGGGCATGAACAGGAAAAAACGCCACAACCCATTGTGGCCTCACATCCATGCCAGTATTTAGTCAAGTTATCAAAGATAAATCAAAATACAACAACCTGACAAAGTAGATTCACGTATTGACCAGATTCATCAACCGGATGGATCAGATCACAACTAGGCATGGCTAAGCAAGACTCACAGGGTTTAGCGGAGCGCGCACAAACAAACCTATAGCTGCTAGGTGGAGTGGATCAGGATATCTAGGTTATGCAGTAAGTATAGGAGAACTCTATCTAAGACCATAAATACGTTGAACCGCATGCAATATACGAGATCCAAAACACTTCGAAAACCATATATGAGCAGATAAGAGGTTATGCTTGCCTTGGTTATAAGAAAACCAGATAAAGTCTTCAGGAATAAGTGCTTGACTTGTCGGTTAAGATCAAGTATTCACCATTGGATTGCTGGCCTTCTCTTCGGAGTCACGTTCTACCGAGGGGGAAACAACACCGAAAGAGAAAAACAACAATCAATCATGGCATCGATGCAATGCACAACATGTATGCATGAGCAAGTTAATGCACTGAAATAAAGCCCTAGGCATGATCGTTGGGTTGCTAGGGTTCGTATGACAATTAAACATTTTTAGTGGAATTAGTCCGAAATAGACCCCGGAGGGGGTTTCGGACGATTATGTAAGTAGGTACCATTTTAAAAGCTCAAATGGGTTTGAAAACATCATAACTAGATTCCAATTGTCATTTTGAGCAATTTGATATATAAATTTTAATTTTCTAATTTTATTGAATAAAAACTTATTTTTCTATTTTTTAATGATTAAACAACATTAAAATAATACTCATTTTTCAACTTTGTCAAACATGTGTGAAAGTGACATCTTTGGAAAGAGTACATTTTCCTGATCACTCCCATATTTTTATTTTATTTTTCTGATTAATAAAACAATAGTTATTGAATAAACAAATTTAATCATTTTCTGTAATTAATTAACAATTTCTGGAAATAGGAAAAAACAGGATTAATGACATCACTGTGACGCAATGGTGACCTCATCCTCCTCTGTTCTTCACAGTTGGATTCAAATTCGATTCAAAACTCGCGCCAATTGAAAATCAAACTACACCACGACGTAGAGGAGATCGAGTGGGAGCTAGGGGTGGTGGCGGGTGACCGTTTGCTCGCCGGAATCCTCACCAGCGACGAGGATGCGTGGCGGCCGGCGGTGGCTTCCGAGGAGGAAGATGATACAGAGGGGGAGGAGGGAAGGCGGGAGCACCTACGTGCTCAGGAGCTCACCACGGTTGTGGTGGTATGCTCGGGGAGGCCGGAGGGGGTCTCGATTGACGGCGACGAGCTCGGCTGCTCCCGGCCGGAGGCGGGGAAGACGGCGCCGATTCCGGCGACCCTGCCCCTCCCCTCAAGCGATACTTGTACAGGTAGAAGAGGAGATCATGGCGGAGCTCCTCGTGGACTCGAATCGACGGGGGAGGGCCCGTAACGGCGGCGATAGCTGGCGGCCGGCCGGACAGTAGCTAGGGTTCGTTCACGGTAGGAGACTACAGAGAGAGAGGGAGAGGATGACTGCGAGTGAGAGAGAGAGATGCCCGTGGGGCTCTCCTTTGTCCCTATCCACGCCACGAGGGGAGAAGGGAGGAGGTGACGAGGAGGCACCGACGGCGGCCACGCAGCAGCTTGCGTCCGGAGGAAGAAGACAAAGGAGATGTTGAGGAAACCCCCTGGAAGTTTTTCGGAATTGCAGAGAAGCCCTTTTCCATTAGAAAACAGAACATAAAATAGAGTTTTGGGGACCTTTTTGTGAACATAAAAATTGGCAAAAATACATTTTGGAAAGATCATGAAATTTCCAACAAAACCATGTTTTGCTTTGATGTGTTTGAAATATTTTTCAGAACAAGATTTTGAGAACCAAAATAGGTACCATTTGTGAGATTTTCTGAAACCATTTGAATTCATAATTTAAATTGGTTTCAACCTGATTTAAATTTTTGTTTGATGCATGTATGAGATGAACACACACCACACACCCTAATGTAGCAAACTTTGGGATGTTACATCCCTCTCCTGCTCGTGCCTCTCCGGCTCCTCCACCCTGACCTCCTTCCCTCGGCCAGTCTCCCCCTCCATCCTCGGCCTCCTCCTCCTACTGGTGTCGCTCCTAGTCGACGTAGCGGCGGTTCTAGAACCTCCGCCGCTTCCCTCCTGTGCCCTCCGCACCTGCTCCATCCGGAGGGACTCCTGGTACACCGCGTCGAGCTCCTTCGTCGTCGATGTCCAGGCGCCTCTCCCTCTCCCCGAGCCCTTCCTCGTGACCCTTCTGCCGCCGTTGGATGACTCGGGCTCGACCAAGGGGGTCCTCCTGCCGGCTCCAGGTCCTACCATGTTGCTGTGGCCTACAATGACAAACATTAAACCAATTAGTAATTAATATAAAGCATGTGAAGCAAAAAATAAAATAAATGAAAAGCATGTGGAGCAAACAGAAATAAATGTAAAGCATGGAAAGAAAATAAACTAAGTAAATTTACTATAAATCATACATATATTGGTTTTTGTCGGGATCATCTGGATCTGGAGCACTAGTACGCGTGTCATCAACGTCGGCCTCATCATCACTATCACGCGTGTCATCAACGTCGGCCTCCCCCTCTTCGGCGGCGTGGTTGTTCTGTGCACTTAACCGCTCGAGAAATGCCAAGTCCTCGAGGTCCTCAATCTCTTCTTCGATGTCGTCACCGCCAACGTCTGTTTCCATATCCTCACCTCCCGTCAAGTCGATCATGAAATGGCCCGTGAGACCATCATCCTCTTGGAAGAATTCTCCCTCATATGTGTCCGTGTTTATGAGAGGGTTATAATCGGAGTCGATTGACATTGGCAATTTACCATATGGCGACACCTTGTACGGGACATCGTAATCCCTCAGACGAGGAATAGTGCACGCGTATGGGAGTTAATATCTTGCATCGCCTCTTGAGCCACGATATAGACATGTGGGCAGTCCAATATCTTTTCTCGGTTAATTTCGACTAGCCCAACAGCCGGTTCTCCTCTATAATGTACCAGATCGAACCACTTGCACTTGAAAATAACAACCTTAGGATGCGGTCCTCCTAGTCTTTTCCATTGTAGTTCGTATATTTCTTCGAGTATTCCGTAGTATTCTACTCCATTGCATACGGTTAAGACTCCGCTATTTGTTGTGCTTCCATTAGGCCGAAGCTGCTCGTAGATCTTGGTTCGGAAGCAAAACCCATTGACGTCGTACGTGTCGTACCTACGAACCTTATAGTGAAAAATCATGGCAACGATTCTCAACTCCTCGTTCATATCATGGTCTACGTTAGCCTGTAGGTTCAACGGGAAAGCGTTAATTAGCGGCAAGTAAGACGTGATTGGTATGTTAAACATCAGCGAGGGGAAATAGAAAGTACTTTGCCTCGTAACCAATCAATGTAATTTGGTTGGTTGTTACCGGCACCCTCGCGGAGTAACATGTCCTCCTCGTGTATGGTAGGTTCGTCGGCACTCGACCAATATTTCGCCACAAATTCCCTACAAAAAATAAGGGAAACTTGAGTTGGTCCCAGAATTTTGTGAAGAGTTGCGATATAATTACCGTGGAGAGCACTTACTCTTGGTACTCTGTCGCCTCTTCTAGGTTTGTCAGGACATACAAGCTTATATCGGTCCACGCATTGTGACTCAATTCTTGCATCTTGTGGCTGCTAGAAGTTCCAAGTTTGCCTTTGAAGAGGCTAAGCTCGGATTGGTGCTCGAGGGCGCCAGTGTTGTAACAAGCAATTGGATTGTGCATGGTGGGAACATCCGGCGGATAATACGTTGTGATGATGTTCGCCACCTTGTCGATTATGAAAGCCTCGGCTATCGATGCTTCTATCTTACATTTGTTTCTAGCTTTGCTCCGTAGGGTCTTTTGTAGCCTCTCTGTTCCGTACATCCAACGGCCTTGCACGGGACCTCCCATTCGGGCCTCGGTGGGGAGCTGTAATATCATGTGTGCCATAGGAACAAAGAAGCTAGGCGGAAACATTGCCTCTAACTTGAAGATCAACTCTGCAGCCACTTTTTTCATGTCTTCAATAACGGTTGGAGATATCTCCTTAGCATAGAGAACACTGAAGAAATAGCTCAGCTCCGCCAGGACCCTCCAGTCTACCTCGGGGATGAAGCCTCGAACCATTACTGGGAGTAGCCGCTCGAGCCATATGTGGTAGTCATGACTCTTGAGCCCGATGATTTTCATGAGATCAATCCCGACACCCCTTTTTAATTAGATTCGCCACGTGCCCATCAGGGAACATCAACAAGGTGATCCACATGAGCGCTATCCTCCTTTGCTACCTTGTAAGAACCCAAGGGGCCTTTGGCTTCCTCCATCTCTTTCCCCCGCCGGGTGGCTGCATCTCAAAATTTGGTCTATCGCAAAGCTTCTTTTGATCGACTCTAGCCTTGACATTATCCCTCGACTTATCAAGAATGTCAAACAATATAGCAAAAACGGACTCCCCGATATTCTTCTCGGTGTGCATCACATCTATGTAGTGTGGCTGTTCGAGATCCGGGAAGTAAGGGAGATCCCACAGGGACGGCTTGTGAGTCCAGGCGTGTGTGACACCGTACCCCTTGAACTTGCCTGGTTTCTCGGGATCATCCTCGAGGGCGTTTAACTGAGAGAGTATCTGTTCACCGGTCAATTTAGGAGGTGTCGTCTTTGTGACAACGGTATCTCTCGTGAACTTCTTGGTGTCTTGTCTGAATTCATGGTCGGCACGAAGGAACTGCCGATGCAGATCGAAGCAACAATACTTGTGACCCTCACTCAGCCAATGGAACTCCATAGCACTCTTGCACTGCGGGCATGGGAACTTCCCGTGAACAGACCAGCCTATGAACAGCCCAAAAGCCGTTAGGTCGTGCAATGAGTACTGGTACCAGACAAACATATTGAAGTGTGTCTTGGTAGCTCGGCCGTATGTCCGGAATCCCGTAACCCAAGCTTCTTTCAGCTCATCCATCAACGGCTGCATGTACACACTCATATTTTTCCCGGGTAGTTGGGCCCTGGAATTATCAACGACAGGAACATGTACTTTCGTTGCATAATGGCACCGGGTGGGAGATTCAGCGGGATAACAAACACGGGCCAGCAACTGTATGAGGCAGCCGTCATACCATACGGATTGAACCCATCGGTCGACATGGCAATTCGCACATTCCGAGCCTCGACTGCTTTCCCACGGTGTTTGTTGTCGAAATTCTTCCATGCTTGACCGTCCGACGGATGTACCATCATCTTCCTCTTGCTTGCGTCTTCCTTGAATCTTTTCCCATCTTTGTGCCATGTCATCATTTTCGCAGTGTCCTTTTCCATGAAAAGTCGTTGAATCCTTGGTACAATTGGAAGATACCTAAGGATGTTGGCGGGGACAGCGCTCTGCCTCTTCTGACCATTACCCGGGTCTACCTCCACATACCTTGAGGATCCGCACTTGGGACAATAGCCAGAGTGCTCGTGTTATTTCCTAAATAGGACGCATCCCTCAGGACAGGCATGGATCTGCTCGTATGGCATGTTAAGTGCACGGAGGATTTTCTTCGACCCGTAGAAGCTCGAAGGCAGAATGTGACCTTCAGGGAGCCAGTGACCAACGACAGTCATAATGTCATCAAAACAGTCTCAGGGGAGGTTATACCGGGCCTTGATAGCCATAATATCACCGATGGCTTTCAGTTGCCTGTATTCCGTGTGGGGGTGAAGAGGCGCAGCCGAGGACTCTAACATATCATAGAAATCCTTCACGGCACCCTCTGGCTCCTCTTCTTCCACTCGTGCATCATGGAAGTCATTTACCATGTCTCGTAACAAGTCGTTATCACGGTCGTCCTCGGACTCGGACTCATCTTCTCCCGCCGCATCCACTATGACACGGTCCTGCTCACCATGGTACGTCCACACGTAGTAGTTCTCCACAAACCCAAATTTAACGAGGTCTATTCCAATCGAATCCCTGACTTTTATTATGTTTTTCCTCCATTTACCGCATGGACACCAAGCAGTAGATTTCCCCTCAGCAAACGCTTGTTTCAAGAATCCATCCACCTTACGAAACCAGTGAGAACTAATCTTTGTTGCACTTTCGCGGCTAATGTACATACACTCACGGTCAGCACGATCAGTCATCTTCCTCGGCTCTTTTGGTTGACAGCTGTTACGATGTCGCCAAGTAATTTTAAGCAAGTAACAATAAAATTATTCAATGTCGTCAATTTAATTACAGACAAATTTTATGTTTCAAAGCATGCAAGGGTTCACCTACAGTTCTAATAGGTAGGGGCCTAATCCCACCTGAGTATGTGCTGATTGAGTCGCGTTCCATGTTCTACCCCGACCCGAGACGGAATTTCGGCAGCACCTCCCAGCTGTTCTTTAGAATACACGTCTCGAGCTTATCAAGCCGAGAGGGTGTGCATCCGAAGAACAACAGGGAGGTGCCGTCAAAATTCCGTCTCAGGAAGGGATAAACATGGAACACGACTCAATCTACACATACTCGGGCTGTCCAAAAACGTGGACAATCCGGAGAAGTTACGGTTATAAATATGCAGAGACGGACAGTACTGCATATTTATAAATTTGTAACCCTTCCGGACGGGAGACACCTAGGGTTACGCGACTATGCATTAAAATAAACGTGGCATCGGCTCGAAGGCCGGGGCAGAGCAAGGGGAGGAAGGGCGGAGGACAGGGAATTCCAGCTCACCTCAACCGCATAGGGAGAAAGCGAAGACGGTGGAGCAGCAAGGAAGGAGAAGCTCGGGGACGCGCACCGGAGCACGCGGGGCCTATGCTGGTGGACGGCGGGACCTAGCTAGTCCATCTGAAAGCACAGAAATAGCATATGTAAGAACATTTGTATGACAACATGAATATTTCACTACAAGAGCATCGTCACGGATAAACCTAGACGATAAACGGTATTTTATAACAAGAAATTTAGCTACATTGGCGAGAAGCGAATCTTTCTATTCTCAACCGGCTCGGCGGCGCCACCGGCCCGCAATCGAAGGCATCAGCACAGTCTTTCCACCGATGGCATCACCACCATTATCGCCACCAGCATCGCCAACTACTATGTGCGGTGCACTCGTCTTTTTTCCCGGCGAGGTAACGACACTGGCATCGACACCTTCATGCCATTGACGCATTTCCACCAACATCGCCAATGGCATGGCATCGACAGCATCGCCACCAGCATCGCCAACGGAATGCCATCGACGCATTTCCACCGACATCGCCAACGGCATGGCATCGACAACATCGCCACCACCATCGCCACCAGGTCACCATCGACGGCGTCGACACCACCTCGTTATCGCCACCGGCTCGCCATCGATGGTGTCGCCACCTGCTCCGCCATCGACGGCGTCGCCACGGGCATGCCATCGACGGCGTACCCTCTCCACCACCCCCTATACCTGTATGGCACCGCCACCGACACCTATACCTCTATGGCACCGCCACCGCCACCTATACCTCTATGGCACCTAATTTTTTTCCGGTGGTTAATAACTAAGTACTAACTATCCCTAATTTTTTTGGTAGTTAATTTTCTATCAACTAATTTTGTAAACTATCTAACTAACTATCTAACCCTAAGTACTAACTATCTACTATCTAACTAGGTAAACTAACCCTAAGTACTAACTATCTAACCAACTCAAAATTAACAGTCTAATTAACAAAATAATAACAAAAATATCACAAATGGAGGAGGCTTACCTCTGGTCGGAGCTAGGCGGAGAGGAGCGGTGGAGGCGGATCGGCAGCGCGATGTGGTGTGGATGGATTTGGGGATTTTCCCCCAAATCGAACCGTTCGGGAGGCCTAATACCTAATCGTTGCCGTGTGCATATTCTTTTCCGTGTGCTAAACCTTGTGGCACACAGCAACGATCTAGGCCAGAAGGCGCCTCCACCCGCTGGCATGTGGACCCGGGCGCGCTCGTTCCCGTGTCCATGCACACGGCAAAGAGGTTGTTCTTTACCGTGTGCATGCACACGACAACGACTGGTTTTTTATTTTTTATTTTTTTGCCCTTCTTTTTACTTTTCCTTTTTCCTTATTTTTAATTCCTATGTTCACTATGTATTATTATAATATTATATTGTTATTCCAACCTATTATGAAACCCCCTTTCTTATTTTTGAATTCCGACCCTCGGTCGGCGTCCTCTCCAGCAAAACCCTAGAGCCGTTATATGGAAGTTAAACTTATATGTCTACCCGGCCCTAGCTTGTAAAAACATGGTATGGCACTCCCTAGCTTGTGTTGGGATCCAGACGCTCCGTAGACCCCCCCTCCGGTGAAACCCTAGACCCGCTGGAGAAATATCGGACTCATACGGAAACACGCGGTAACGACGTCGAAAGGGGGTAAAAATGTGGAACTAGTTGCTTGGTTGTGTTAGGGTCGGCCATAGCAACCAAAAACAACGAGGTAGAACACAACTCTTCGAAAGATTCACGATGTTTTGTCCGATACGGGAGTTTCACCCTATAAGCGCGTGTAAACTCACGAGAGAGAAGTGGATGCCGGTGAAGCGTCCCACACCCCGGAGTGCAATCCTTGCCATCCAAAGCACACAACACAACTATACTAACATGGTATGGCACCCCCTAGCTTGTGTTGGTATCCAGACGCTCCGTAGACCCCCCCTCCGGTGAAACCCTACCTCGCTGGGGAAATACCGGACTTATACGGAAACACAAGGTAACGACGTCGAAAGGGGGTAGCAATGTGGAACTAGTTGCTTGGTTATGTTAGGTTAGGCCCTAGCAACCCAAAACAACAAGGTAGAACACAACTTTGCGGAAGATTCACGATGTTTCGTCCGATACGGGAGTTTCACCCTATAAGCACGTGTAAACTCACGAGAGAGAAGGGGATGCCGGTGAAGCGGCCCACACCCCGGAGTGTAATCTTTGCCATCAAAAGCACACAACACACCTATAATAACATGGTATGGAACCCCCTAGCTTGTGTTGGGATCCAGACGCTCCGTAGCCCCCCTCCGGTGAAACCCTACACCCTTTGGAGAAAAACTGGACTTATTCGGAAACACGCGTTAACGACGTTGAAAGGGGGTAGAAATGTGGAACTAGTTGCTTGGTTATGTTAGGGTAGGCCATAGCAACCCAAAACAACAAGGTAGAACACAACTCTTCGGAAGATTCAAGACGTTTCGTCCGATACGGGAGTTTCACCCTATAAGTACGTGTAAACTCACGAGAGAGAAGTGGATGCCGGTGAAGCGGCCCACACCCCGGAGTGCAATCTTTGCCATCAAAAGCACACAACACACCTATACTAACATGGTATGGCACCCCCTAGATTGTGTTGGGATCCAGACGCTCCGTAGCCCCCCTCCGGTGAAACCCTACACCCGCTGGAGAAATACCGGACTTATACGGAAACACGCGGTAACGGCGTTGAAAGGGGGTAGCAATGTGTAACTAGTTGCTTGGTTGTGTTAGGGTAGGACATATCAATCCAAAACAACAAGTTAGAACACAACTCGTCAGAATATTCAAGACGTTTCGTCCGATACGGGAGTTTCACCCTATAAGTACGTGTAAACTCGCGAGAGAGAAGTGGATGCCGGTGAAGCGGCCCACACCCCGGAGTGCAATATTTGCCATAAAAAGCACACAGCACACCTATACTAACATGGTATGGCACCCCCTAGATTGTGTTGGGATCCAGACGCTCCGTAGCCCCCCTCCGGTGAAACCCTACACCCGCTGGAGAAATACCGGACTTATACGGAAACACGCGGTAACGGCGTTGAAAGGGGGTAGCAATGTGTAACTAGTTGCTTGGTTGTGTTAGGGTAGGACATATCAATCAAAAACAACAAGTTATAACACAACTCGTCGGAAGATTCACGATGTTTAGTCCGATACGGGAGTTTCACCCTATAAGCGCGTGTAAACTCACGAGAGAGAAGTGGATGCCGGTGAAGCGGCCCACACCCAGAGTGAAATCTATGACATAAAAAGCACACAACACACCTATAATAACATTTTATGTAAACCCCTAGCTTGTGTTGGGCTCCAGACGCTCCGTAGCCCCCCCCTCCGGTGAAACCCTAGACCCGTTGGAGAAATATCAGACTTATACGGAAACACGCGGTAACGGCGTTGAAAGGGGGTAGCAATGTGTAACTAGTTGCTTGTTTGTGGTAGGGTAGGACATATAAATCCAAAACAACAAGTTAGAACACAACTCTTTGGAAGATTCACGATGTTTCATCCGATATGGGAGTTTCACCCTATAAGCGCGTGTAAAATCAGGAGAGAGAAGTGGACGCCGGTGAGGCCATAACACAGGGAGTGATGGTATCTTTGGCATCCAAGACACATGGAACACTATAACACACATGGTATGGCATACCATGGGACTTGGTGGCATTCAGACGCTCCGGAGCCCCTCTCCGGTGAAACCCTAGCCCCGCTGTAGAAAAATACGGAACTGCCGTCCTGGCCCCTCTACGTGAGTCGGGAGGGGGTAGAAAAGTGGAAATAGTTGCTTGGTTATGTCTTGTTAGGCCCAAGGAACACCCAATACAATGGTAGGGCCCACCTATTTGCAAGGTTCCCACCGTTCCGTCAGATCCGGGAGTTTCGGGGTGTGAGCAGTCAAGGAACCCGGAAGAGAGAATCCGACGCCGGTGAGGCCATAACACAGGGGGTGATGGGATCTTTGGCATCCAAGACACATGGCACACTATAACACACATGGTATGGCATACCATGGGACTTGGTGGGATTTAGACGCTCCGGAGCCCCTCTCCGGTGAAACCCTAGCCCCGCTGTAGAAAAAGACGGAACTGCCGTCCTGGCCCCTCTACGTGAGCCGGAAGGGGGTATAAAAGTGGAACTAGTTTCTTGGTTGTGTCATGTTAGGCCCAAGGAACACCCAAGACAATGGTAGGGCCCACCTACTGGCAAGGTTCCCCCCGTTCCATCAGTTCCGGGAGTTTCGGGGTGTGAGCAGTCGTGGAACCCGGAAGAGAGAATCCGAAGCTGGTGAGGCCATAACACAGGGAGTGATGGATCATTGGCATCCAAGACACATGGACCAGTATAACACACATGGTATGGCTTACCATGGTACTTGGTGGGATTCAGACGCTCGGGAGCCCCTCTCCGGTGAAACCCCGGACCCGCTGGAGAAAAAGACGGAACTGCCGTCCTAGCCCCTCTACGTGAGCCGGAAGGGGGTAGCAAAGTAGAACTAGTTGCTTGGTTGTGTCATGTTAGGCCCAAGGAACACCCAGGACAATGTTAGGGCCCACATATTAGCAAGGTTCCCCCCGTTCCGTCAGATCCGGGAGTTTCGGGGTGTGAGCAG
Source organism: Alopecurus myosuroides (assembly GCA_028641055.1). NCBI lineage: Eukaryota > Viridiplantae > Streptophyta > Magnoliopsida > Poales > Poaceae > Alopecurus > Alopecurus myosuroides. The sequence goes on along the minus strand of CM054057.1, from coordinate 45,310,133 downwards.
TCTTGGAACCCGGAAGAGACAATCCGACGCGGGTAAGGCTATACCACAGGGAGTGATGGGATCTTTGGCATCCAAGACACATGTCACACTATAACACACATCGTATGGAATACCATGGGACTTGGTGGGATTCAGACGCTCCGGAGCCCCTCTCCGGTGAAACCATAGCCCCGTTGTAGAAAAAGACGGAACTGCCGTCCTGGCCCCTCTAAATGAACTGGAAGGGGGTAGCAAAATGGAATTAGTTGCTTGGTTGTGCCATGTTAGGCCCAAGGAACACCCAAGACAATGGTAGGGCCCACCTATTGGCAAGGTTCCACCGTTCCGTCAGTTCCGGGAGTTTCGGGGTGTGAGCAGTCATGGAACCCAGAAGAGAGAATCCGACGCCGGTGAGGCCATAACATAGGGAGTGATGGGATATTTGGCATCCAAGACACATGGCACAGTCTAACACACATGGTATGACATACCATGGTACTTGGTGGGATTCAGTCGCTCCGAAGCCCCTCTCCGGTGAAACCCCGGACCCGCTGGAGAAAAAGACGGAACTGCCGTCCTGGCCCCTCTACGTGAGCCGGAAGGGGGTAGAAAAGTGGAACTAGTTTCTTGGTTGTGTCATGTTAGGCCCAAGGAACACCCAAGACAATGGTAGGGCCCACCTATTGGGAAGTTTCCCCCCGTTCCGTCAGATCCGGAAGTTTCTGGGTGTGAGCAGTCCTGGAACCCGAAAGAGAGAATCCGACGCCAGTGAAGCCATAACACAGGGAGAGGTGGGATCTTTGGCATCCAAGACACATGGCACATTATAACACACATGGTATGGAATACCATGGGACTTGGTGGGATTCAGACGCTCCGGAGCCCCTCTCCGTTGAAACCATAGCCCCGTTGTAGAAAAAAACGAAATTGTTGTCCTGGCCCCTCTACGTGAGCCGGAAGGGGGTAGAAAAGTGGAACTAGTTGCTTGGTTGTGTCATTTTAGGCCCAAGGAACACCCAAGACAATGGTAGGGCCCACCTATTGACAAGATTCACTAGTAGGGAATGGCTTATAGCCACCAGCATACTGCTGGCCAACATGAATTTCGGTTGCCCAGCGCTAACAGCACTGGCGAACAGAATTATCTGTTCGCCAGCGCTTCTAATTCTACCGCTGGCGAACATTCCATCTGGTTCGCCAGCGCTAAGGCTGGGCCCCACCTGCGCGCGCTACAGCCGCTGCCTCATTTTACCGCTGGCGAACAGGGCTTGGGGTTCGCCAGCGCTACGCTCAATACCGCTGGCGAACAGGTGTTGTTGTTCGCCAGCGCTAACATGTGGGCCCAGGACGCATCATCGTGTAGCCATCTATTAATTTGAGGTGGGATGAATGATAATATATAATTAAATGAGTTTGTATATAAATTTTGTCCGGATACACGCGATATGCAATATGTGTGAAATTTCATCGGATTCAACAATGGTCGTGTGATGGAGACGATAAATGCATGTGTGCGCAATTTGTTGTGGAATGAAATTGAGTAGCCAACTATCGCCGGAATGTTGATTCATTTCCGTCTCGGCATAGTTTGGCACTCCCTAATAACCTCCTATTTGTAGGAAGGTCATGCCGAATTTTTTCGTGAATACGACATGAAGTGAAATTTTTGATATGAAAATGAGTTGTCACTTTGCCGGAATGTTGATTCATTTCCGTCTCGGCAAAGTTTGGCACTCCCTCTAACCTCCAATTTGTAGGAAGGTCATGCCGATTTTTTTCGTGAATATCGAAATATATATATATATATTTATTATGTTTGGTTCTAATATTAATTATATCGGCACGCTCTCGTGCAGGCGACATATAATGGTGGTCGTTAAGAGTGAACGTGTCGTGAATAGTTACTTGAGACACGCGACAGAAGACATGTTACAAAATGGCCGCAAGGAGATACGATGTCCATGTCGAAAGTGCAAACTAGGGGGCTTGCTCAATCCCTTTACCGGAGACTTGCTCAGTCACCTCCTAAGGTATGGTTTCTTGGATGGGTATAACAGTCAGTGGGTAAGTGATGATGAAGATGATGAAGTCCATGGGGCGGCGGCGGTAGGAAATGATGTGCAACAGGACAATAGCAACGATCGACTAGAACTACAGCAGGACCAACTACAGCAGGACCAAGATCAGCCTCATGACCCCGCACATGATCATGGAGAAGATGTTGAACAAGACGTGGAAGAAGATCACGAGGACATAGGGACACCCCTAACGGAAGTTGTGCGTGACCCTCATCTGAAAGAAATGCTTTTGAGAAAGACGACTAACTCGATATCTGCTGCTAGAGAGCAATCGAAGCTGGCGCAACTAGAGATAGACTCGAAGACACCGTTGTATGCAGGCTGCGGTCCGGGAGAGTCCCGCCTGAGAGTGGCCCTCGATGTTCTGCAGATGAAGGCGAGATACAAATGGAGCGACATAAGCGTCGATGCAAGCCTGCAATACTGGCACGATGTCCTTCCAGAGGGCAACACCTGTCCTAAAAGTTGCGACGAGGCCAAGAAAGTCGTGTGCCCCTTTGATTTACCTCACGAAAAATACCATGTGTGCATCAACGATTGCTACATTTATCGGAAAGAGGACGCGAACAAAACCATTTGTCCAGTTTGCAGCGCCGCTCGATACAAGAAAGGGAAGAAGAAAGCTCCTCGGAAAGTTGTGTGGTACTTTCCGCTCATTCCCCGTCTGCAATGGTATTTCGCGGACCGCAAGGAAGCAGAGCTCATGCGCTGGCACGCGAAAAGGAGGAATAAAGTTTTGAAAGATCCAAATCGGAGTGAAAAAGTAATTCTGACACATCCTTCAGATGCAAGTCAATGGAAAGCAATTGACTGTGAATATCCAACGTTCGGGGCGGAGGCAAGGAACATCAGGTTGGGTGTGAGCACCGACGGACTCAATCCGTTTGGCAACCAGAGCAGCACCCATAGCACCTGGCCCGTGTTTGTATGGATGTACAACATCCCTCCCTGGTTGTGCATGAAGAGGAAGTATATTCACATGAGTATGCTAATTCAAGGGCCGAAACAACCAGGCAACGACATCAATCTATACCTGAAGCTGCTTAAAGATGAGCTGGACATGCTATGGGCCGAGGAAGGGGTGAACACATGGGACGCCTTCGGTGAACAATATTTCCCAATGAGAGCTGTCTTACTCTGTACGGTTCACGACCTACTAGGCTACGGATATGTGGCGGGCCAGGTGTGCCACGGACATAACGGTTGCGTGAGGTGCATGGATGACCCCACGTTTATGCAACTTCCGACAGATCCTGGGTCTTCGAAAACAGTTTTCGTTGGCCATCGAAGGTGGCTACCCAACAAAGACCCGTGGAGAAGGCGAGGAGACCTTTTTAACGGTGAGGATGAGCTCCGTGGACCTCCACGTAAGAGGTGCGGCGAAGAAATCTACAATTTGCTGAATGATTGGAAGGAATGCCCAGAGCCGGGAAAGAAGCAAAAGGCGCCAAAACCGCTTCTGCATGTATGGAAGACAAGGTCGGTGTTTTGGGACTTGCCATACTGGCCCATTCTCGATACGCCTCACTGCCTTGATCTGATGCATATCACGAAGAATGTGTTTGAAAGTTTGTTTGGCACGCTGCTCAACATGCCGGAGAGGACCAAAGACGGGGTGAAAGCAAGAAACGACCTGAAATATTTTGGTATTAGGGTAGATCTTCAGGGGGACGCCCGGATGATGACGACGGTGATCAATCGTGTTCTGAATGATGCTTTGGACGGCTACATCAAGGGGGAAGGATTCTACGACAGGAAGAAACAAATTCAAGGCAAATATGTGTTCAGACACAGAAAAGAGTTTCCCTGCCCCAAGCAGGCGCCAGGCGGCCATATGGAGGCATGGTACCTCATCCAACACATGACGGAGATCGTGAAGGACCAACATAGTCTACAATACATGTCTGCTGTGGACAAATGGTCTCGCAGCATCGTCGAATGGTCTGATGCTGAATTCAGACAAAACTTTGGTCGCATCCATCGCAAGCTCTGCACAATCATCTATAAGGATGTAGTAACTCATGGATCCGTCTTCCACTGGAACCCCCCACCATCTAACAATGAGTTGCGACAATGTGTGCTAGAGCAGACTGACGAGAGACCATTCAACTCGTTAGAAGGTGCTCTTCCGTTCCCGCCGGAGAAGAAACAGAAGATCACAACATCGAGGAAGAAATGATCGACGGTATGTATTCGATTCGTTACGAATTGCTCCTAATTAGAACTTGTGATTTCCTTTGCTGGTCTAATGCTTTTATCTTGGTCTACAGAGATATGAAGAAGTGGACGGCGCGCTGGCCCTAGCGAAAGATCGCAAGCGGAGGCGGAAGCTAAAGCGGAGGCGGACCGTATATCTAGCTAGTCTTCTTTGCGATTGATCTCTATATCGATCGTGTGTACGTTGTATAGATGTCGTCATACCTTTGTAATCGTTGAACTAATTAGATGGCTATATTTTGGGTTCGAAATCTTCCGACATAAACGTGTTATTGAGATCAATGTGTTGTATTCGTACTTATGAGAATTGGATATGGATGCATATGTATCGATGTGTTAATTTTGTTATCTATGTGTTAAATTCGTTATGGATGGATGCATATGTATCTAACAGTGATTTATACGTGTGAAGTTTATAAATTACAGAATTTGAATGTATTTGGACCTGTATAGTATAATATCAGAATATACAAACTGTTATACAAAAAAAAAAATACAAACCTGGGAAACTTACCACTGGCGAACAAATGTCCTACCGCTGGCCAACAACACCACTGGCGAACAACGGGGCCTAGCGCTGGCGAACCTGTACCACTGGCGAACAGGGCAGCTACCGCTGGCGAACATAGCGCTGGCGAACACGGCTTTGTTCGCGAGCGGTAACATGCACTACCGCTGGCGAAGTGCTGTTCGCCAGCGGTAACCTGCTACCACTGGCGTAGTAGCGCTGGCGAACGCATGTTCGCTAGCGGTAGCTGCAAATTGTTCGTCACTGGTAGCCTATTTCCTACTAGTGATTCCCCCCGTTCCGTCAGTTCCGGGAGTTTCGGGGTGTCAGGAGTCATGGAACCCGGAAGAGAGAATCCGACGCCGGTGAGGCCATAAAACAGGGAGTGATGGGATCTTTGGCATCCAAGAAACATGGCACACTCTATAACACATGTTATGCCATACCATGGTACTTGGTGGGATTTAGACGCTCCATAGCCCCTCTCCGGTGAAACCCTAGCCCCGCTGTAGAAAAAGACGGAACTGCCGTCCTGGCCCCTCTACGTGAGCCGGAAGAGGGTAGAAAAGTGGAACTAGTTGCTTAGTTGTGTCATGTTAGGACCAAGGAACACCCAAGACAATGGTAGGGCCCACCTATTGGCAAGGTTCCCACCGTTCCGTCAGATCCGGGAGTTTCGGGGTGTAAGCAGTCAAGGAACCCAGAAGAGAGTATCCGACGCCGATGAGGCCATAACACAGGGGGTGATGGGATCTTTGGCATCCAAGACATATGGCACACTATAACACACATGGTATGGCATACCATGGTACTTGGTGGGATTTAGACGCTCCGGAGGCTCTCTCAGGTGAAACCCTAGCCCCGCTGTAGAAAAAGACGGAACTGCCGCCCCGGCCCCTCTACGTGAGCCGGAAGGGGGTAGAAAAGTGGAACTAGTTTCTTGGTTGTGTCATGTTAGTTCCAAGGAACACCCAAGTCAATGGTAGGGCCCAGCTAGTGGCAAGGTTCCCCCCGTTCCGACAGTTCCGGGAGTTTCGGGGTGTGAGCAGTCGTGGAACCCGGAAGAGAGAATCTGACGCTGGTGAGGCCATAACACAGGGAGTGATGGGATCTTTGGCATCCAAGACACATGGCCCAGTATAAAACACATGTTATGGCATACCATGGTACTTGGTGGGATTCAGACGCTCCGGAGCCCCTCTCCGGTGAAACCCCAAACCCGCTGGAGAAAAAGACGGAACTGCCGTCCTGGCCCATCTACGTGAGCCGGAAGGGGGTCGCAAAGTGGAACTAGTTTATTTGTTGTGTCATGTTAGGCCCAAGGAACACCCAAGACAATGTTATGGCCCACATATTATCAAGGTTCCCCCCGTTCCGTCAGATCTGGGAGTTTCGGGGTGTGAGCAGTCCTGGAACCTGGAAGAGACAATCCGACGCGGGTAAGGCTATACCACAGGGAGTGATGGGATCTTTGGCATCCAAGACACATGTCACACTATTACACACATGGTATGGAATACCATGGGACTTGGTGGGATTCAGACGCTCCGGAGCCCCTCTCCGGTGAAACCATAGCCCCGCTGTAGAAAAAGACGGAACTGCCGTCCTGGCCCCTCTACGTGAACCAGAAGGGGTTGCAAAGGTGAACTAGTTGCTTGGTTGTGACATGTTAGTCCCAATGAACACCCAAGACAATGGTAGGGCCCACCTACTGGCAAGGTTCCCCCCGTTCCGTCAGTTCCGGGAGTTTCGGGGTGTGAGGAGTCATGGAACCCGGAAGAGAGAATCCGACGCCAGTGAGGCGATAACACAGGGAGTGATGGGATCTTTGGCATCCAAGACACATGGCACAGTCTAACACACATTGTATGACATACGATGGTACTTGGTGGGATTCATTCGCTCCGGAGCCCCTCTCCGGTGAAACCCCAGACCCGCTGGAGAATAAGACGGAACTGCCGTCCTGGCCCCTCTACGTGAGCCGGAAGGGGGTAGAAAAGTGGAACTAGTTGCTTGGTTGTGTCATGTTAGACCCAAGGAACACCTAAGACAATGGTAGGGCCCACCTATTGGGAAGGTTCCCCCAGTTCCGTCAGATCCGGAAGTTTCGGGGTGTGAGCAGTCCTGGAACCCGGAAGAGAGAATCCGAGGCCGGTGAAGCCATAACACAGGGAGTGATGGGATCTTTGGAATCCAAGACACATGACTCACTATAACACACATGGTATGGAATACCATGGGACTTGGTCGGATTCAGACGCTCCGGAGCCCCTCCCCGTTGAAACCATAGCCCCGCTGTAGAAAAAAACGGAACTGCTGTCCTGGCCCCTCTACGTGAGCCGGAAGGGGGTAGAAAAGTGGAACTAGATGCTTGGTTGTGTCATGTTAGGCCCAAGGAACACCCAAGACAATGGTAGGGCCCACCTATTGACAAGGTTCCCCCCGTTCCATCAGTTCCGGGAGTTTCGGGGTGTGAGCAGTCATGGAACCCGGAAGAGAGAATCTGACGCCGGTGAGGCCATAACACAGGGAGTGATGGGATCTTTGGCATCCAATAAACATTGCACACTCTAACACACATATTATGTCATAGCATTGTACTTGGTGGGATTCAGACGCTCCGTAGCCCCTCTCCGGTGAAACCCTAGCCTCGCTGTAGAAAAAGACGGAACTGCCGTCCTGGCCCCTCTACGTGAGCCGGAAGGGGGTAGCAAAGTGGAACTAGTTTCTTGGTTGTGTCATGTTAGTCCCAAGGAACACCCAATACAATGGTAGGGCCCACCTATTGGCAAGGTTCCCACCATTCCGTCAGATCCGGGAGTTTCGGGGTGTGAGCAGTCAAGGAACCCGGAAGAGAGAATCCGACGCCGGTGAGGCCATAACACAGGGGGTGATGGGATCTTTGGCATCCAAGACACATGGAACATTATAACACACATGGTATGGCATACCATGGGACTTGGTGGGCTTTATACGCTCCGGAGCCCCTCTCCGGTGAAACCCTAGCCCCGCTGTAGAAAAAGACGGAACTGCCGTCCTGGCCGCTCTACGTGAACCGGAAGGGGGTAGCAAAGTGGAACTAGTTGCTTGTTTGTGCCATGTTAGGCCCAAGGAACACCCAAGACAATGGTAGGGCCCCCGTTCCGTCAGATCCGGGAGTTTCGGGGTGTAAGCAGTCATGGAACCCGGAAGAGAGAATCTGACGCCGGTGAGGCCACAAGACAAGGAGTGATGGGATCTTTGGCATCCAAGACACATGGCACAGTCTAACACACATAGTATGACATACCATGGTACTTGGTGGGATTCGGTCGCTCCGGAGCCCCTCTCCGGTGAAACCCCAGACCCGCTGGAGAAAAAGACGGAACTGCCGTCCAGGCCCCTCTACGTGAGCCGGAAAGGGGTAGAAAAGTGGAACTAGTTGCTTGGTTGTGTCATTTTAGGCCCAAGGAACACCCAATACAATGGTAGGGCCCACCTATTGGGAAGGTTCCCCCCGTTCCGTCAGATCCTGAAGTTTCGGGGTGTGAGTAGTCCTGGAACCCGGAAGAGAGAATCCGACGCCGGTGAAGCCATAATACAAGGAGTTATGGGATCTTTGGCATCCAAGACACATGGCACACTATAACACACATGGTATGTAATACCATGGGACTTGGTGGGATTCAGACGCTCCGGAGCCCCTCTCTGTTGAAACCATAGCCCCGCTGTAGAAAAAACGGAACTGCTGTCTTGGCCCCTCTTCGTCAGCCAGAAGGGGGTAGAAAAGTGGAACTAGTTGCTTGGTTGTGTCATGTTAGGCACAAGAAACACCCAAGACGATGTTAGGTCCCACCTATTGACAAGGTTCCCCCCGTTCCGTCAGTTCCGGGAGTTTCGGGGTGTGAGCAGTCATGGAACCCGGAAGAGAGAATCCGACGCCGGTGAGGCCATAACACAGGGAGTGATGGGATCTTTTGCATCCAATACACATGGAACACTATAACACACATTTTATGTCATAGCATGGTACTTGGTGGGATTCAGACGCTCTGTAGCCCCTCTCCGGTGAAACCCTAGCCTCGCTGTAGAAAAAGACGGAACTGCCGTCCTGGCCCTTCTACGTGAGCCGGAAGGAGGTAGCAAAGTGGAACTAGTTTCTTGGTTGTGTCATGTTAGGCCCAAGGAACACCCAATACAATGGTAGGGACCACCTATTGGCAAGGTTCCAACCGTTCCGTCAGATCCGGGAGTTTCGGGGTGTGAGCAGTCAAGGAACCCGGAAGACAGAATCCGACGCCGGTGAGGCCATAACACAGGGGGTGATGGGATCTTTGGCATCCAAGACACATGGAACACTATAACACACATGGTATGGCATACCATGGGACTTGGTGGGATTTAGACGCTCCGGAGCCCCTCTCCGGTGAAACCCTAGCCCCGCTGTAGAAAAAGACGGAACTGCCGTCCTGGCCCCTCTACGTGAGCCGGAAGGGGGTAGAAAAGTGGAACTAGTTTCTTGGTTGTCTCATGTTAGGCCCAACGAACACCCAAGACAATGGTAGGGCCCACCTACTGGCAAGGTTCCCCCCGTTCCGTCAGTTCCGGGAGTTTCGGGGTGTGAGCAGTCGTGGAACCCGGAAGAGAGAATCCGACGCTGGTGAGGCCATAACATAGGGAGTGATGGGATCTTTGGCATCCAAGACACATGGCCCAGTATAACACACATGGTATGGCATACCATGGTACTTGGTGGGATTCAGACGCTCCGGAGCCCCTCTCCGGTGAAACCCCAGACCCGCTGGAAAAAAGACGGAACTGCCGTCCTGGCCCCTCTACGTGAGCCGGAAGGGGGTAGCAAAGTGGAACTAGTTGCTTGGTTGTGTCATGTTAGGCCCAAGAAACACCCAAGACAATGTTAGGGCCCACATATTAGCAAGGTTCCCCCATTCCGTCTGATCCGGGAGTTTCGGTGTGTGAGCAGTCCTGGAACCCGGAAGAGACAATCCGACGCGAGTGAGGCCATAACACAGGGAGTGTCGTGGGATAATCACGGCAGATGTTACCTGAGGTAACTGATCTTGGGGCAAGTCGACACAGGTATTTGGGAGAGGGTTTAGCTCGAAAGAGAACATGGTGATAAGCGATCTAGAAACCGGCGCTCAACTCGCCGAGTCTCGAATATGGCTCTCGATTTATACTGGATACTCGATAATAGGTGATATGATTATGTCGTGAATCTCCGTCAAGCTAAGCCTAGGGGCCGGTTTATAAAGTACCCGTACCCCCCCTGGCTTGCCCTCCAAGGCGCAGCTTGAGTCCTATCCGAACGCTGCTTACAAACCCTAGCTTTCCTTACCGCAACCCACAATCCGGGTTACGAGGCCTACAAACTTTGGGCCTTCCAGAAGTTTCTTTATCCTTAGCCGGATCCCGCGCGGCGTCCTTTGGGCCGGGTTACACCTTGGAGTTGGCCTACCGGGTCACTATCCCCTCATCAGTAGTCCCCAGGATAGCTTGGGCTTCCTGGATTCTTCCGTGAAGCGCTAGCTATTCCCTGCAAAAATATCAAACGCTCAAGCGTATGGAGGCCGGGTTACAATACTTCGATAAATGGCTGGGTCCAACTCCATGGTGACCATGCAATAACCCGGCTCTCCTCCGAATGCTTCTCCTAATTTTCCAGGTCTAAGTCTTAATAAAAACTCCACGACTCTACACTTTTCTCGATAGTTAATCCTGATACCACGGAAAGTATCCCTTTCTCTTTTCTGCCAGGATCTCTTGCTCAACACTCGATGCACCTCCCGTAAACTTTGAATAGGTAGCCGTTACCCCGCAATTTCCGGGTCCCGCCCGTTGGACTTAGTTTTTCCACCCGAACCATTATAAATAGGTCCTTAGGGGTAACCCTAACCCCAACGTCTCACTTTTCCTCATTCCTCTTCCTCCGTATCCAAACCCGCAGAGCGCCATTACGGGAACTCCGCGCGCATCACCGGAGCCCATTTGTCGCCGGCTGCGCTCCGCCACAGCGCGCTCAGCCCCGCCGCCGAGATCCGCCGCCAAACACCCGACCTGCCCGCCAAGAGTCGCGAAAGGGCACCAGGCCTGCGCTATTTGCCTCCGCAAGGCTTCATTTCAACCTCCTCCAGTAAGTCTCCGGCACTCATTAATCTGCCCTTGCAATTTCTTGGTTTTGCCTCAAATTGGATCTAAATCGACCCGCCGGCGATTTCTCGGGGCACACCGAATTAGGTTGCTAGCATTCATCCTAACCCATCCATTAGATAAGAGATAGACTTCAGCTCACTCCTCTACTACCAGTAATCATTAATTTCGCCGTAAATCTAGAAATGGAATTCCCAATCTGGGCTCGAGCCGCCTAAAATTTCCGCCCTTGCTTCTGTCACCCGGAAAATCCCCCCTTTCCAGTTCATTTACTCGCGATAGATGCACGGACAACCATCTATTTCTCCTAAACACTTATCCATACATTAACCTCCATAATTTTTTATAAGAACGCACGATACCCGGATAATTTGTACCGTGCTCCGCAAAACAATACCCGGATGACATTTAACTTTCAAGTTGCCTCAATACCTCTTATCAATACTCGGCCAACTGACAGTTTCCGAGTCTCGTTTCTCATGTTTTTCTACCTGATGTTTTACAGGTTAACCCCATGGCACCCAAGAAGCAAGGAAAGCAGTCAGTCAAAGCCAAGACCACAAACTCCATATCCGCCAAATGGGCGCGATCTTCGGTCACCAAGGCCAAATTAGAAGAATTGGTCGAGCTAGGGGTTCTCCCCCCTCAAGAAATTATCCACTGGAGGGTGGCGGGTAACGAAACTCGGCCTACTCCGGCAGAAAACGAGGTAATATGCTTTGTTGAACATGTGACCCGGGGCTTCCGGCCTCCGGGTCATCCTTTCTTTCGCGACGTTTTAAGCCATTATGGCCTTCGCATTTTCGACATAGGACCCAACTCCGTTTTAAATATCACTCATTTTATCGTTCTTTCCGAGTCTTACTTGTGCACTCCGCCAAGTCTGGCCCTCTTCGTCAAACTCTCTCAGTGCAAACCGTGCCGCGTAAGCGACGACGGTGCACTTCTTACTTGCGGCGGGGTTTCCATCCAACGCCGCAAGAACTCCTTAATGCCTCCTCTCACACTTAACTCCCACGTAAAGCACTGGCAGCTCTCATACTTTTACTGCCAGGACACCTCCCCACCCGGCGAAAAGAAGTTGCCGGGTTACTCGGAGGGTCAACTTGACATTTCCGAAGCCTTCAATAGGTTTGCCCCTGACCCGGAAAGGGAAGAAATTCTGCCTCTATTGGCCAAAATCTCCATCCTTTCTGCCCAAGGCCTCATCGGGCTTAACCTGGTGAAGACTTGGGTCGATTTCCGCATCCAACCCAACTCCATTCGCACAAAACTGATGTGCGAATACTCGGGGCAAACCACGGACCCGATCCGATACTCCACCAGCAATTTCGCTCCTAGCGATGCCAACAAAACAATCAAGGGCTTTCTGACGGAAAAGCTCGAGGTGATCCGGAACATAGCCGGATTATAACCTTTTACCCTCGAGAACCCGGCCCCCGCGGTAAGGACCTAACTCTAACAAGTTCAATTTCATTCGTTCCTCTTGGTACAACTGCTAATCCTTGCTCTGGTGTCTCCACCTCAGGCCGACAGTGACTTCTGGAAGGCGGATACTCCTCATAACTCCGGAAACCCGGAAGAGGAAGGGGATGCCGTTAACTCGGACGAAGGTACATACTTAGTCCCCTTGAATACGTCATGCCCTATTTCTCATTTCCATACTATAATCTTGATTACTTTCAGAGCAAGAAGACCAAGACGAGGAGGAAGAAACGGACGGCAAGGTGGAGTCTGCCAGTGATGAAGATGAACCGGAGCCAGCAATTAAAGCCGGATCCAAAAGAAAACCCCAAGGAATTGTTTTCCAGGTTTCATTTCATTTCCTTGTGCTTAATTTGCGTTCCCGTGATATCATTCATGAGCTAACCCTGTCGTCACCCCTTTGGCCATACTGAAGGAGCCACCTGCGTCCAAGCGTAGAGTGACCCGGAACCATCCGGGTAACGAGACCCTTAACCCGGGTACTTCATCGCCTCCAGCTCGACATACTGGTATTCACCATACACAAGAATCTTTCCCAAACATTCCCTCACAAAGTAATCTCACACCTTGCTTGGTATTTTTCAGTATCTTCCGGGTCCAGCAGCGACTTTCCCTCGGACTTCGCGGTGAACCCCGGGTAAAGTTCTTTTCCTGATGTTATGCCGAACTTTTATCGCCCTTTTCATGACTTACGCGCTAACTGCACCCTTGCACTTTCTATAGAGCCACGGTCGTTGTTAGCGACCAGGAAGACATGGAAGTTGAGGACCGGGGTAAGAATAAACCGACTGACGATGCATTCACCACAGCTGGTGATGAGCAAGCGTCACCAATGAACCCGGCTAGGCAAGAAGCCGGGTATCCAATAGCCTCGCACGCAAGCGAGAAGGAAAAGGGCGCAGGAGGAGGGCCAAACTCCGACATTCGGATGACCCGGGTGCCGTCTCCTGTTACGAAGAAAACTTCTTCTCCAAATTTCCACGCCCCCCGAGTCTTCTAACTCGGATAACAATGATTTTAACCAGCTGATGAGTGCTCTCCTGTCCATGAAAGCTTCAGAGGGAAATGTCTTGGAGCGTATGGCCGCAGCACATCAGGTAACATTATTTGATATTCCTTACTGCACACCCAGTCCCCAAGTTCTGAGCATAACTTGCTGTTGTTGTGCTCGGTACTTCATACAATATTCGGCTTGTCATGATATCCGACTTACAGTTTCACTCGTTCCTTGCAGGCGGAAATTACTCGGTCCGACGAGGTATTACTCAAGACCGAGCAGCTCCTGCTTGCTGAAGTAAAGCGCAGAGAAACCCTTGAGGCGGAGGTGAAAACTTTGAAAAAAGACGTCTCCAGATACAAGAAGAAGTACGATGCTGCCCAATCTACACTGAAAAACTTGTCGAACCAAGTTGCGGACACTTATCGCATCTTGCTAAGTAAGTTTTTGTTCGCGATTAACTTACATGCCTCTATCTTACCGTTATAATAATCAAGATTACTGATATGCTTTCTTTTATTTGAATTGCAGGTGCTAACCTTGCTGCTCCAGAGGACGATGCCGTTGCTATGACTAAAACGCTAAAGACTGTGCTCCGTACATTTTTTGCCGGCACAAAGCTTTTATTGGATGCCGTGAGGTGGCCCTCCGAGGTATACCCAGGCGAGGAAAACCTCATGCAAGCGTTTTCGACGGTGCCTGGATGGGTTGAAATATGGAAGCGCTCGTCTTGCCGAGTCGGTATGACCCGGGCCTTTACGCTGGCGAAAGCTTATTTTCCTAAGCTTGACCCGACAAAGGTAATATCCGGGTTTCCGGAATTCAAGGCTGACGGCTCCAAGTTTACGCCCAAGGATTTCAAAGTTATACAATCCGCCGTACGTCACTCGGCTACCGCTTTGGCCGATAAGATGGAACTGGACACAATCATGAGCTCGTACGACGCTGAAGGCAAAACTATTTTGGTAGAGGCACCCCCTCCCTTCGACATGCTGGAAAAATGGGCGACTGACCTGGCCAGGAGGAAAGAAGAAGCTGCTAAGAGAGAGGCCGAGTCAGGTTTAAGGCCGTCTACTTCTACGCCGGCTGTTCCTCCGCCTGTCCGTCCTGATGTGGAAAGTCCGGGTAATGCTGCTGGAAAGGCTAAGGAGCAGGTCCAAGACCAAGACCCGGAAGACCATTTCCAGGATGCCGAGTAGGATGATGTTTTGTAAAAAACTGGTGTGATTTTGATGATGCGCTTGTTGCGCCATTGATACTGGTACCGTCACTTTGTACTTTTAACTCGTGATAACTCTGTGCCTTTCCCGGCTTTTGATAATCTCGACCCTTGTTTTTAAGCTTATTCTCGATACCCGATTGCTTTTGATTCCCTTTTCGAGGCTCGGTTAACCGAGTATCGTGGGCTTTGATAACAAGACTTTTCTCTAAGTCCCCAAGACTCGGAAGCCAAGGTTTTTCGAGCTTTAATAGATAAACAGCTTGTTTCTGTTTCGAAGGGAGCAGTCCCCATGACCCAAAGTACGAGCCAGGGGGTGTGGCCTTTCTCAGATGACAAACTGCTCTTTACTAAGCCGAAAACCAATAGCCATTTACATAAATACTGAAGTCATGCTTGATACTTGTTGAGTTTCCGGCTATTTAGCCTTGTACTCTGCATAGACTTGTGGTTTAGATGACCCTTTTGATTATCTTGTACTGTAAGCCGGCTTTCGCGTGGATACCATGTTGTTACATCTATACGAAAAACAGAATCAAGCAAGTCCCATTGGGCTGCATGGTTTGATTGTAATCGTAAGCGAACAGATCATGCCACTTTGGTGCGATTCACATCGAGCTTAAGTAAGAATAACCAAGAAATTTGGCTCCTTCGTCCGGTTATAAGATTGCAGCCGTACTCGTCTTGCAAGTAATCGGCCCTCATAACTCATAGGCATCAAGGCCAGGTCTCTGGGTTTGTGACTACTACTTAAGCAGTTCAATTCCCAAAAACTCATGTACGTGCAACGTATTTTGATGATACTGATGCATTGATAATAACAAATATCACTTACTTGTACTTGAAGCAAAGACCATGATAAGACTTGAAAACCACCTCTTTTATTGATACGAAAAAGTTTGTGCCAGCAGGCCGCCTCATTAAAAACCTCCCAGTCCCCTTAGGTACCCTGGGTAGGAAAAGAGCGCGTAAGAAACCTGCTGGCCGTTACACTGCTTTAGTTCTTCTCGAGAATCGGCCCCAGGCTGGCACGGCCGATGCACATTCTCCATTTGTTAGTCCCTTTCATAATGAGTACCGGGTTTGTTAGCCAATCCGGGTATGTCGTTCTTGTAGCGCGGCTAGTTGTAGATAGCGGTGTGCTTTCCTCTTCTACGCCAGGGAACTTGGAAGGACCGCTCCTGACGAAGGCCACCATCTTGTGATCTTGTTCTGTCCTAGTTTTTGCTTTATCCCCTTCAGAGGTCGGCCTTTTTGACGTTGCCCTTTCCTCCAGGTTTGCCTGCGATCGGTAATGCTTGAGCTCCTCTTTTCTACAGGCTTGCTCAGCCATTGCTGCATCTCCTTCATCGCATTCAGCTGCTATATGTCTACCCGGCCCTAGCTTGTAAAAACATGGTATGGCACTCCCTAGCTTGTGTTGGGATCCAGACGCTCCGTAGACCCCCCCTCCGGTGAAACCCTAGACCCGCTGGAGAAATATCGGACTCATACGGAAACACGCGGTAACGACGTCGAAAGGGGGTAAAAATGTGGAACTAGTTGCTTGGTTGTGTTAGGGTCGGCCATAGCAACCAAAAACAACGAGGTAGAACACAACTCTTCGAAAGATTCACGATGTTTCGTCCGATACGGGAGTTTCACCCTATAAGCGCGTGTAAACTCACGAGAGAGAAGTGGATGCCGGTGAAGCGGCCCACACCCCGGAGTGCAATCCTTGCCATCCAAAGCACACAACACAACTATACTAACATGGTATGGCACCCCCTAGCTTGTGTTGGTATCCAGACGCTCCGTAGACCCCCCTCCGGTGAAACCCTACCTCGCTGGGGAAATACCGGACTTATACGGAAACACACGGTAACGACGTCGAAAGGGGGTAGCAATGTGGAACTAGTTGCTTGGTTATGTTAGGTTAGGCCCTAGCAACCCAAAACAACAAGGTAGAACACAACTTTGCGGAAGATTCACGATGTTTCGTCCGATACGGGAGTTTCACCCTATAAGCACGTGTAAACTCACGAGAGAGAAGGGGATGCCGGTGAAGCGGCCCACACCCCGGAGTGTAATCTTTGCCATCAAAAGCACACAACACACCTATAATAACATGGTATGGCACCCCCTAGCTTGTGTTGGGATCCAGACGCTCCGTAGCCCCCCTCCGGTGAAACCCTACACCCTTTGGAGAAAAACTGGACTTATACGGAAACACGCGTTAACGACGTTGAAAGGGGGTAGAAATGTGGAACTAGTTGCTTGGTTATGTTAGGGTAGGCCATAGCAACCCAAAACAACAAGGTAGAACACAACTCTTCGGAAGATTCAAGACGTTTCGTCCGATACGGGAGTTTCACCCTATAAGTACGTGTAAACTCACGAGAGAGAAGTGGATGCCGGTGAAGTGGCCCACACCCCGGAGTGCAATCTTTGCCATCAAAAGCACACAACACACCTATACTAACATGGTATGGCACCCCCTAGATTGTGTTGGGATCCAGACGCTCCGTAGCCCCCCTCCGGTGAAACCCTACACCCGCTGGAGAAATACCGGACTTATACGGAAACACGCGGTAACGGCGTTGAAAGGGGGTAGCAATGTGTAACTAGTTGCTTGGTTGTGTTAGGGTAGGACATATCAATCAAAAACAACAAGTTATAACACAACTCGTCGGAAGATTCACGATGTTTAGTCCGATACGGGAGTTTCACCCTATAAGCGCGTGTAAACTCACGAGAGAGAAGTGGATGCCGGTGAAGCGGCCCACACCCAGGAGTGAAATCTTTGACATAAAAAGCACACAACACACCTATAATAACATTTTATGTAAACCCCTAGCTTGTGTTGGGCTCCAGACGCTCCGTAGCCCCCCCCCTCCGGTGAAACCCTAGACCCGTTGGAGAAATATCAGACTTATACGGAAACACGCGGTAACGGCGTTGAAAGGGGGTAGCAATGTGTAACTAGTTGCTTGTTTGTGGTAGGGTAGGACATATAAATCCAAAACAACAAGTTAGAACACAACTCTTTGGAAGATTCACGATGTTTCATCCGATATGGGAGTTTCACCCTATAAGCGCGTGTAAAATCACGAGAGAGAAGTGGACGCCGGTGAGGCCATAACACAGGGAGTGATGGTATCTTTGGCATCCAAGACACATGGAACACTATAACACACATGGTATGGCATACCATGGGACTTGGTGGCATTCAGACGCTCCGGAGCCCCTCTCCGGTGAAACCCTAGCCCCGCTGTAGAAAAATACGGAACTGCCGTCCTGGCCCCTCTACGTGAGTCGGAAGGGGGTAGAAAAGTGGAAATAGTTGCTTGGTTGTGTCTTGTTAGGCCCAAGGAACACCCAAGACAATGGTAGCGCCCACCTACTGGCAAGGTTCCCCCCGTTCGGTCAGTTCCGGGAGTTTCGGGGTGTGAGCAGTCATGGAACCCGGAAGAGAGAATCCGACGCCGGTGAGGCCATAACACAGGGAGTGATGGGATCTTTGGCATCCAAGACACATGGCACACTCTAACACACATGGTATGACATACCATGGTACTTGGTGGGATTCAGTCGCTCCGGAGCCCCTCTCCGGTGAAAGCCGAGACCCGCTGGAGAAAAAGACGGAACTGCCGTCCTAGCCCCTCTACGTGAGCCGTAAGGGGGTACAAAAGTGGAACTAGTTGCTTGGTTGTGTCATGCTAGGCACAAGGAACACCCAAGACAATGGTAGGGCCCACCAATTGGGAAGGTTCCCCCCGTTCCGTCAGATCCGGAAGTTTCGGGGTGTGAGCAGTCCTGGAACCCGGAAGAGAGAATCCGACGCCGGTGAGGCCATAACACAGGGAGTGATGGGATCTTTGTCATCCAAGAAACATGTCACACTCTAACACACATGTTATTTCATAGCATGGTACTTGGTGGGATTCAGACGCTCCGTAACCCCTCTCCGGTGAAACCCTAGCCTCGCTGTAGAAAAAGACGGAACTGCCGTCCTGGCCCCTCTACGTGAGCCGGAAGGGGGTAGCAAAGTGGAACTAGTTTCTTGGTTGTGTCATGTTAGTCCCAAGGAACACCCAATACAATGGTAGGGCCCACCTATTGGCAAGGTTCCCACCGTTCCGTCAGATCCGGGAGTTTCGGGGTGTGAGCAGTCAAGGAACCCGGAAGAGAGAATCCGACGCCGGTGAGGCCATAACACAGGGGGTGATGGGATCTTTGGCATCCAAGACACATGGCACACTATAACACACATGGTATGGCATACCATGGGACTTGGTGGGATTTAGACGCTCCGGAGCCCCTCTCCGGTGAAACCCTAGCCCCGCTGTAGAAAAAGACGGAACTGCCGTCCTGGCCCCTCTACGTGAGCCGGAAGGGGGTATAAAAGTGGAACTAGTTTCTTGGTTGTGTCATGTTAGGCCCAAGGAACACCCAAGACAATGGTAGGGCCCACCTACTGGCAAGGTTCCCCCCGTTCCATCAGTTCCGGGAGTTTCGGGGTGTGAGCAGTCGTGGAACCCGGAAGAGAGAATCCGAAGCTGGTGAGGCCATAACACAGGGAGTGATGGGATCATTGGCATCCAAGACACATGGACCAGTATAACACACATGGTATGGCTTACCATGGTACTTGGTGGGATTCAGACGCTCGGGAGCCCCTCTCCGGTGAAACCCCAGACCCGCTGGAGAAAAAGACGGAACTGCCGTCCTAGCCCCTCTACGTGAGCCGGAAGGGGGTAGCAAAGTAGAACTAGTTGCTTGGTTGTGTCATGTTAGGCCCAAGGAACACCCAAGACAATGTTAGGGCCCACATATTAGCAAGGTTCCCCCCGTTCGGTCAGATCCGGGAGTTTCGGGGTGTGAGCAGTCTTGGAACCCGGAAGAGACAATCCGACGCGGGTAAGGCTATACCACAGGGAGTGATGGGATCTTTGGCATCCAAGACACATGTCACACTATAACACACATCGTATGGAATACCATGGGACTTGGTGGGATTCAGACGCTCCGGAGCCCCTCTCCGGTGAAACCATAGCCCCGTTGTAGAAAAAGACGGAACTGCCGTCCTGGCCCCTCTAAGTGAACTGGAAGGGGGTAGAAAAATGGAATTAGTTGCTTGTTTGTGCCATGTTAGGCCCAAGGAACACCCATGACAATGGTAGGGCCCACCTATTGGCAAGGTTCCACCGTTCCGTCAGTTCCGGGAGTTTCGGGGTCTGAGCAGTCATGGAACCCGGAAGAGAGAATCCGACGCCGGTGAGGCCATAACATAGGGAGTGATGGGATATTTGGCATCCAAGACACATGGCACAGTCTAACACACATGGTATGACATACCATGGTACTTGGTGGGATTCAGTCGCTCCGAAGCCCCTCTCCGGTGAATCCCCGGACCCGCTGGAGAAAAAGACGGAACTGCCGTCCTGGCCCCTCTACGTGAGCCGGAAGGGGGTAGAAAAGTGAAACTAGTTTATTGGTTGTGTCATGTTAGGCCCAAGGAACACCCAAGACAATGGTAGGGCCCACCTATTGGGAAGGCTCCCCCCGTTCCGTCAGATCCGGAAGTTTCTGGGTGTGAGCAGTCCTGGAACCCGAAAGAGAGAATCCGACGCCAGTGAAGCCATAACACAGGGAGAGGTGGGATCTTTGGCATCCAAGACACATGGCACATTATAACACACATGGTATGGAATACCATGGGACTTGATGGGATTCAGACGCTCCGGAGCCCCTCTCCGTTGAAACCATAGCCCCGTTGTAGAAAAAAACGAAATTGTTGTCCTGGCCCCTCTACGTGAGCCGGAAGGGGGTAGAAAAGTGGAACTAGTTGCTTGGTTGTGTCATTTTAGGCCCAAGGAACACCCAAGACAATGGTAGGGCCCACCTATTGACAAGATTCACTAGTAGGGAATGGCTTATAGCCACCAGCATACTGCTGGCCAACATGAATTTCGGTTGCCCAGCGCTAACAGCACTGGCGAACAGAATTATCTGTTCGCCAGCGCTTCTAATTCTACCGCTGGCGAACATTCCATCTGGTTCGCCAGCGCTAAGGCTGGGCCCCACCTGCGCGCGCTACAGCCGCTGCCTCATTTTACCGCTGGCGAACAGGGCTTGGGGTTCGCCAGCGCTACGCTCAATACCGCTGGCGAACAGGTGTTGTTGTTCGCCAGCGCTAACATGTGGGCCCAGGACGCATGTTAGCGCTGGCGAACAACAACACCTGTTCGCCAGCGGTATTCTGGCAGATCTGCCATAAGTGGTACCCCCACCACCCACTTTCCCCTCCACTCTCCCTTCTTCACCCTTGTCCCCTCTTCTCTCTCTAGCTCGAAATTATGCCTATTTCTCCACCCTCCTACTCTATTTTGAACCAACTAAATTTATTTTAGTTGGTATATATATGTTTATCTCCCTCCTAACACTATTTCTACCCAAAATTTTCCCTCCCTAGCCATCTAGATCTAGACTTACCCCCTTTCTCTCCAAAGCTCCAAAATTCTCCGGATATCATCGTGTAGCCATCTATTAATTTGAGGTGGGATGAATGATAATATATAATTAAATGAGTTTGTATATAAATTTTTTCCGGATACACGCGATATGCAATATGTGTGAAATTTCATCGGATTCAACAATGGTCGTGTGATGGAGACGATAAATGCATGTGTGCGCAATTTGTTGTGGAATGAAATTGAGTAGCCAACTATCGCCGGAATATTGATTCATTTCCGTCTCGGCATAGTTTGGCACTCCCTAATAACCTCCTATTTGTAGGAAGGTCATGCCGAATTTTTTCGTGAATACGACATGAAGTGAAATTTTTGATATGAAAATGAGTTGCCACTTTGCCGGAATGTTGATTCATTTCCGTCTCGGCAAAGTTTGGCACTCCCTCTAACCTCCAATTTGTAGGAAGGTCATGCCGATTTTTTTCGTGAATATCGAAATATATATATATATATATATTATGTTTGGTTCTAATATTAATTATATCGGCGCGCTCTCGTGCAGGCGACATATAATGGTGGTCGTTAAGAGTGAACGTGTCGTGAATAGTTACTTGAGACACGCGACAGAAGACATGTTACAAAATGGCCGCAAGGAGATACGATGTCCATGTCGAAAGTGCAAACTAGGGGGCTTGCTCAATCCCTTTACCGGAGACTTGCTCAGTCACCTCCTAAGGTATGGTTTCTTGGATGGGTATAACAGTCAGTGGGTAAGTGATGATGAAGATGATGAAGTCCATGGGGCGGCGGCGGTAGGAAATGATGTGCAACAGGACAATAGCAACGATCGACTAGAACTACAGCAGGACCAACTACAGCAGGACCAAGATCAGCCTCATGACCCCGCACATGATCATGGAGAAGATGTTGAACAAGACGTGGAAGAAGATCACGAGGACATAGGGACACCCCTAACGGAAGTTGTGCGTGACCCTCATCTGAAAGAAATGCTTTTGAGAAAGACGACTAACTCGATATCTGCTGCTAGAGAGCAATCGAAGCTGGCGCAACTAGAGATAGACTCGAAGACACCGTTGTATGCAGGCTGCGGTCCGGGAGAGTCCCGCCTGAGAGTGGCCCTCGATGTTCTGCAGATGAAGGCGAGATACAAATGGAGCGACATAAGCGTCGATGCAAGCCTGCAATACTGGCACGATGTCCTTCCAGAGGGCAACACCTGTCCTAAAAGTTGCGACGAGGCCAAGAAAGTCGTGTGCCCCTTTGATTTACCTCACGAAAAATACCATGTGTGCATCAACGATTGCTACATTTATCGGAAAGAGGACGCGAACAAAACCATTTGTCCAGTTTGCAGCGCCGCTCGATACAAGAAAGGGAAGAAGAAAGCTCCTCGGAAAGTTGTGTGGTACTTTCCGCTCATTCCCCGTCTGCAATGGTATTTCGCGGACCGCAAGGAAGCAGAGCTCATGCGCTGGCACGCGAAAAGGAGGAATAAAGTTTTGAAAGATCCAAATCGGAGTGAAAAAGTAATTCTGACACATCCTTCAGATGCAAGTCAATGGAAAGCAATTGACTGTGAATATCCAACGTTCGGGGCGGAGGCAAGGAACATCAGGTTGGGTGTGAGCACCGACGGACTCAATCCGTTTGGCAACCAGAGCAGCACCCATAGCACCTGGCCCGTGTTTGTATGGATGTACAACATCCCTCCCTGGTTGTGCATGAAGAGGAAGTATATTCACATGAGTATGCTAATTCAAGGGCCGAAACAACCAGGCAACGACATCAATCTATACCTGAAGCTGCTTAAAGATGAGCTGGACATGCTATGGGCCGAGGAAGGGGTGAACACATGGGACGCCTTCGGTGAACAATATTTCCCAATGAGAGCTGTCTTACTCTGTACGGTTCACGACCTACTAGGCTACGGATATGTGGCGGGCCAGGTGTGCCACGGACATAACGGTTGCGTGAGGTGCATGGATGACCCCACGTTTATGCAACTTCCGACAGATCCTGGGTCTTCGAAAACAGTTTTCGTTGGCCATCGAAGGTGGCTACCCAACAAAGACCCGTGGAGAAGGCGAGGAGACCTTTTTAACGGTGAGGATGAGCTCCGTGGACCTCCACGTAAGAGGTGCGGCGAAGAAATCTACAATTTGCTGAATGATTGGAAGGAATGCCCAGAGCCGGGAAAGAAGCAAAAGGCGCCAAAACCGCTTCTGGATGTATGGAAGACAAGGTCGGTGTTTTGGGACTTGCCATACTGGCCCATTCTCGATACGCCTCACTGCCTTGATCTGATGCATATCACGAAGAATGTGTTTGAAAGTTTGTTTGGCACGCTGCTCAACATGCCGGAGAGGACCAAAGACGGGGTGAAAGCAAGAAACGACCTGAAATATTTTGGTATTAGGGTAGATCTTCAGGGGGGACGCCCGGATGATGACGACGGTGATCAATCGTGTTCTGAATGATGCTTTGGACGGCTACATCAAGGGGGAAGGATTCTGCGACAGGAAGAAACAAATTCAAGGCAAATATGTGTTCAGACACAGAACAGAGTTTCCCTGCCCCAAGCAGGCGCCAGGCGGCCATATGGAGGCATGGTACCTCATCCAACACATGACGGAGATCGTGAAGGACCAACATAGTCTACAATACATGTCTGCTGTGGACAAATGGTCTCGCAGCATCGTCGAATGGTCTGATGCTGAATTCAGACAAAACTTTGGTCGCATCCATCGCAAGCTCTGCACAATCATCTATAAGGATGTAGTAACTCATGGATCCGTCTTCCACTGGAACCCCCCACCATCTAACAATGAGTTGCGACAATGTGTGCTAGAGCAGACTGACGAGAGACCATTCAACTCGTTAGAAGGTGCTCTTCCGTTCCCGCCGGAGAAGAAACAGAAGATCACAACATCGAGGAAGAAATGATCGACGGTATGTATTCGATTCGTTACGAATTGCTCCTAATTAGAACTTGTGATTTCCTTTGCCGGTCTAATGCTTTTATCTTGGTCTACAGAGATATGAAGAAGTGGACGGCGCGCTGGCCCTAGCGAAAGATCGCAAGCGGAGGCGGAAGCTAAAGCGGAGGCGGACCGTATATCTAGCTAGTCTTCTTTGCGATTGATCTCTATATCGATCGTGTGTACGTTGTATAGATGTCGTCATACCTTTGTAATCGTTGAACTAATTAGATGGCTATATTTTGGGTTCGAAATCTTCCGACATAAACGTGTTATTGAGATCAATGTGTTGTATTCGTACTTATGAGAATTGGATATGGATGCATATGTATCGATGTGTTAATTTTGTTATCTATGTGTTAAATTCGTTATGGATGGATGCATATGTATCTAACAGTGATTTATACGTGTGAAGTTTATAAATTACAGAATTTGAATGTATTTGGACCTGTATAGTATAATATCAGAATATACAAACTGTTATACAAAAAAAAAAAAAAAAATACAAACCTGGGAAACTTACCACTGGCGAACAAATGTCCTACCGCTGGCCAACAACACCACTAGCGAACAACGGGGCCTAGCGCTGGCGAACCTGTACCACTGGCGAACAGGGCAGCTACCGCTGGCGAACATAGCGCTGGCGAATACGGCTTTGTTCGCGAGCGGTAACATGCACTACCGCTGGCGAAGTGCTGTTCGCCAGCGGTAACCTGCTACCACTGGCGTAGTAGCGCTGGCGAACGCATGTTCGCCAGCGGTAGCTGCAAATTGTTCGTCACTGGTAGCCTATTTCCTACTAGTGATTCCCCCCGTTCCGTCAGTTCCGGGAGTTTCGGGGTGTCAGGAGTCATGGAACCCGGAAGAGAGAATCCGACGCCGGTGAGGCCATAAAACAGGGAGTGATGGGATCTTTGGCATCCAAGAAACATGGCACACTCTATAACACATGTTATGCCATACCATGGTACTTGGTGGGATTTAGACGCTCCATAGCCCCTCTCCGGTGAAACCCTAGCCCCGCTGTAGAAAAAGACGGAACTGCCGTCCTGGCCCCTCTACGTGAGCCGGAAGAGGGTAGAAAAGTGGAACTAGTTGCTTAGTTGTGTCATGTTAGGACCAAGGAACACCCAAGACAATGGTAGGGCCCACCTATTGGCAAGGTTCCCACCGTTCCGTCAGATCCGGGAGTTTCGGGGTGTAAGCAGTCAAGGAACCCGGAAGAGAGTATCCGACGCCGATGAGGCCATAACACAGGGGGTGATGGGATCTTTGGCATCCAAGACATATGGCACACTATAACACACATGGTATGGCATACCATGGGACTTGGTGGGATTTAGACGCTCCGGAGGCCCTCTCAGGTGAAACCCTAGCCCCGCTGTAGAAAAAGACGGAACTGCCGTCCTGGCCCCTCTACGTGAGCCGGAAGGGGGTAGAAAAGTGGAACTAGTTTCTTGGTTGTGTCATGTTAGTTCCAAGGAACACCCAAGTCAATGGTAGGGCCCAGCTAGTGGCAAGGTTCCCCCCGTTCCGACAGTTCCGGGAGTTTCGGGGTGTGAGCAGTCGTGGAACCCGGAAGAGAGAATCTGACGCTGGTGAGGCCATAACACAGGGAGTGATGGGATCTTTGGCATCCAAGACACATGGCCCAGTATAAAACACATGTTATTGCATACCATGGTACTTGGTGGGATTCAGACGCTCCGGAGCCCCTCTCCGGTGAAACCCCAAACCCGCTGGAGAAAAAGACGGAACTGCCGTCCTAGCCCATCTACGTGAGCCGGAAGGGGGTCGCAAAGTGGAACTAGTTTATTTTTTGTGTCATGTTAGGCCCAAGGAACACCCAAGACAATGTTATGGCCCACATATTATCAAGGTTCCCCCCGTTCCGTCAGATCTGGGAGTTTCGGGGTGTGAGCAGTCCTGGAACCTGGAAGAGACAATCCGACGCGGGTAAGGCTATACCACAGGGATTGATGGGATCTTTGGCATCCAAGACACATGTCACACTATTACACACATTGTATGGAATACCATGGGACTTGATGGGATTCAGACGCTCCGGAGCCCCTCTCCGGTGAAACCATAGCCCCGCTGTAGAAAAAGACGGAACTGCCGTCCTGGCCCCTCTACGTGAACCAGAAGGGGTTGCAAAGGTGAACTAGTTGCTTGGTTGTGACATGTTAGTCCCAATGAACACCCAAGACAATGGTAGGGCCCACCTACTGGCAAGGTTCCCCCCGTTCCGTCAGTTCTGGGAGTTTCGGGGTGTGAGGAGTCATGGTACCCGGAAGAGAGAATCCGACGCCAGTGAGGCGATAACACAGGGAGTGATGGGATCTTTGGCATCCAAGACACATGGCACAGTCTAACACACATGGTATGACATACGATGGTACTTGGTGGGATTCATTCGCTCCGGAGCCCCTCTCCGGTGAAACCCCAGACCCGCTGGAGAATAAGACGGAACTGCCGTCCTGGCCCCTCTACGTGAGCCGGAAGGGGGTATAAAAGTGGAACTAGTTGCTTGGTTGTGTCATGTTAGACCCAAGGAACACCGAAGACAATGGTAGGGCCCACCTATTGGGAAGGTTCCCCCAGTTCCGTCAGATCCGGAAGTTTCGGGGTGTGAGAAATCCTGGAACCCGGAAGAGAGAATCCGAGGCCGGTGAAGCCATAACACAGGGAGTGATGGGATCTTTGGAATCCAAGACACATGACTCACTATAACACACATGGTATGGAATACCATGGGACTTGGTCGGATTCAGACGCTCCGGAGCCCCTCCCCGTTGAAACCATAGCCCCGCTGTAGAAAAAACGGAACTGCTGTCCTGGCCCCTCTACGTGAGCCGGAAGGGGGTAGAAAAGTGGAACTAGATGCTTGGTTGTGTCATGTTAGGCCCAAGGAACACCCAAGACAATGGTAGGGCCCACCTATTGGCAAGGTTCCCACCATTCCGTCAGATCCGGGAGTTTCGGGGTGTGACCAGTCAAGGAACCCGGAAGAGAGAATCCGACGCCGGTGAGGCCATAAGACAGGGGGTGATGGGATCTTTGGCATCCAAGACACATGGAACATTATAACACACATGGTATGGCATACCATGGGACTTGGTGGGATTTATACGCTCCGGAGCCCCTCTCCGGGGAAACCCTAGCCCCGCGGTAGAAAAATACGGAACTGCCGTCCTGGCCCCTCTACGTGAGTCGGAAGGGGGTAGAAAAGTGGAAATAGTTGCTTGGTTGTGTCTTGTTAGGCCCAAGGAACACCCAAGACAATGGTAGCGCCCACCTACTGGCAAGGTTCCCCCCGTTCGGTCAGCTCCGGGAGTTTCGGGGTGTGAGCAGTCATTGAACCCGGAAGAGAGAATCCGACGCCGGTGAGGCCATAACACAGGGAGTGATGGGATCTTTGGCATCCAATAAACATTGAACACTCTAACACACATATTATGTCATAGCATTGTACTTGGTGGGATTCAGACGCTCCGTAGCCCCTCTCCGGTGAAACCCTAGCCTCGCTGTAGAAAAAGACGGAACTGCCGTCCTGGCCCCTCTACGTGAGCCGGAAGGGGGTAGCAAAGTGGAACTAGTTTGTTGGTTGTGTCATGTTAGTCCCAAGGAACACCCAATACAATGGTAGGGCCCACCTATTGGCAAGGTTCCCACCATTCCGTCAGATCCGGGAGTTTCGGGGTGTGAGCAGTCAAGGAACCCGGAAGAGAGAATCCGACGCCGGTGAGGCCATAACACAGGGGGTGATGGGATCTTTGGCATCCAAGACACATGGAACATTATAACACACATGTTATGGCATACCATGGGACTTGGTGGGATTTATACGCTCCGGAGCCCCTCTCCGGTGAAACCCTAGCCCCGCTGTAGAAAAAGACGGAACTGTCGTCCTGGCCCCTCTACGTGAACCGGAAGGGGGTAGCAAAGTGGAACTAGTTGCTTGTTTGTGCCATGTTAGGCCCAAGGAACACCCAAGACAATGGTAGGGCCCCCCGTTCCGTCAGATCCGGGAGTTTCGGGGTGTAAGCAGTCATGGAACCCTGGAAGAGAGAATCCGACGCCGGTGAGGCCACAAGACAAGGAGTGATGGGATCTTTGGCATCCAAGACACATGGCACATTCTAACACACATAGTATGACATACCATGGTACTTGGTGGGATTCGGTCGCTCCGGAGCCCCTCTCCGGTGAAACCCCAGACCCGCTGGAGAAAAAGACGGAACTGTCGTCCTGGCCCCTCTACGTGAGCCGGAAAGGGGTAGAAAAGTGGAACTAGATGATTGGTTGTGTCATTTTAGGCCCAAGGAACACCCAATACAATGGTAGGGCCCACCTATTGGGAAGGTTCCCCCCGTTCCGTCAGATCCTGAAGTTTCGGGGTGTGAGTAGTCCTGGAACCCGGAAGAGAGAATCCGACGCCGGTGAAGCCATAACACAGGGAGTTATGGGATCTTTGGCATCCAAGACACATGGCACACTATAACACACATGGTATGTAATACCATGGGACTTGGTGGGATTCAGACGCTCCGGAGCCCCTCTCTGTTGAAACCATAGCCCCGCTGTTAGACACATGGCAAAGTCTAACACACATGGTATGACATACGATGGTACTTGGTGGGATTCATTCGCTCTGGAGCCCCTCTCCGGTGAAACCCCAGACCCGCTGGAGAATAAGACGGAACTGCCGTCCTGGCCCCTCTACGTGAGCCGGAAGGGGGTAGAAAAGTGGAACTAGTTGCTTGGTTGTGTCATGTTAGACCCAAGGAACACCGAAGACAATGGTAGGGCCCACCTATTGGGAAGGTTCCCCCAGTTCCGTCAGATCCGGAAGTTTCGGGGTGTGAGAAATCCTGGAACCCGGAAGAGAGAATCCGAGGCCGGTGAAGCCATAACACAGGGAGTGATGGGATCTTTGGAATCCAAGACACATGACTCACTATAACACACATGGTATGGAATACCATGGGACTTGGTCGGATTCAGACGCTCTGGAGCCCCTCCCCGTTGAAACCATAGCCCCGCTGTAGAAAAAAACGGAACTGCTGTCCTGGCCCCTCTACGTGAGCCGGAAGGGGGTAGAAAAGTGGAACTAGATGCTTGGTTGTGTCATGTTAGGCCCAAGGAACACCCAAGACAATGGTAGGGCCCACCTATTGGCAAGGTTCCCACCATTCCGTCAGATCCGGGAGTTTCGGGGTGTGAGCAGTCAAGGAACCCGGAAGAGAGAATCCGACGCCGGTGAGGCCATAACACAGGGGGTGATGGGATCTTTGGCATCCAAGACACATGGAACATTATAACACACATGGTATGGCATACCATGGGACTTGGTGGGATTTATACGCTCCGGAGCCCCTCTCCGGGGAAACCCTAGACCCGCGGTAGAAAAATACGGAACTGCCGTCCTGGCCCCTCTACGTGAGTCGGAAGGGGGTAGAAAAGTGGAAATAGTTGCTTGGTTGTGTCTTGTTAGGCCCAAGGAACACCCAAGACAATGGTAGCGCCCACCTACTGGCAAGGTTCCCCCCGTTCGGTCAGTTCCGGGAGTTTCGGGGTGTGAGCAGTCATGGAACCCGGAAGAGAGAATCCGACGCCGGTGAGGCCATAACACAGGGAGTGATGGGATCTTTGGCATCCAATAAACATTGAACACTCTAACACACATATTATGTCATAGCATTGTACTTGGTGGGATTCAGACGCTCCGTAGCCCCTCTCCGGTGAAACCCTAGCCTCGCTGTAGAAAAAGACGGAACTGCCGTCCTGGCCCCTCTACGTGAGCCGGAAGGGGGTAGCAAAGTGGAACTAGTTTCTTGGTTGTGTCATGTTAGTCCCAAGGAACACCCAATACAATGGTAGGGCCCACCTATTGGCAAGGTTCCCACCATTCCGTCAGATCCGGGAGTTTCGGGGTGTGAGCAGTCAAGGAACCCGGAAGAGAGAATCCGACGCCGGTGAGGCCATAACACAGGGGGTGATGGGATCTTTGGCATCCAAGACACATGTAACATTATAACACACATGTTATGGCATACCATGGGACTTGGTGGGATTTATACGCTCCGGAGCCCCTCTCCGGTGAAACCCTAGCCCCGCTGTAGAAAAAGACGGAACTGCCGTCCTGGCCCCTCTACGTGAACCGGAAGGGGGTAGCAAAGTGGAACTAGTTGCTTGTTTGTGCCATGTTAGGCCCAAGGAACACCCAAGACAATGGTAGGGCCCCCCGTTCCGTCAGATCCGGGAGTTTCGGGGTGTAAGCAGTCATGGAACCTGGAAGAGAGAATCCGACGCCGGTGAGGCCACAAGACAAGGAGTGATGGGATCTTTGGCATCCAAGACACATGGCACATTCTAACACACATAGTATGACATACCATGGTACTTGGTGGGATTCGGTCGCTCCGGAGCCCCTCTCCGGTGAAACCCCAGACCCGCTGGAGAAAAAGACGGAACTGCCGTCCTGGCCCCTCTACGTGAGCCGGAAAGGGGTAGAAAAGTGGAACTAGTTGCTTGGTTGTGTCATTTTAGGCCCAAGGAACACCCAATACAATGGTAGGGCCCACCTATTGGGAAGGTTCCCCCCGTTCCGTCAGATCCTGAAGTTTCGGGGTGTGAGTAGTCCTGGAACCCGGAAGAGAGAATCCGACGCCGGTGAAGCCATAACACAGGGAGTTATGGGATCTTTGGCATCCAAGACACATGGCACACTATAACACACATGGTATGTAATACCATGGGACTTGGTGGGATTCAGACGCTCCGGAGCCCCTCTCTGTTGAACCCATAGCCCCGCTGTAGAAAAACGGAACTGCTGTCTTGGCCCCTCTTCGTCAGCCAGAAGGGGGTAGAAAAGTGGAACTAGTTGCTTGGTTGTGTCATGTTAGGCACAAGAAACACCCAAGACGATGTTAGGTCCCACCTATTGACAAGGTTCCCCCCGTTCCGTCAGTTCCGGGAGTTTCGGGGTGTGAGCAGTCATGGAACCCGGAAGAGAGAATCCGACGCCGGTGAGGCCATAACACAGGGAGTGATGGGATCTTTTGCATCCAATACACATGGCACACTATAACACACATTTTATGTCATAGCATGGTACTTGGTGGGATTCAGACGCTCTGTAGCCCCTCTCCGGTGAAACCCTAGCCTCGCTGTAGAAAAAGACGGAACTGCCGTCCTGGCCCCTCTACGTGAGCCGGAAGGGGTAGCAAAGTGGAACTAGTTTCTTGGTTGTGTCATGTTAGTCCCAAGGAACACCCAATACAATGGTAGGGCCCACCTATTGGCAAGGTTCCCACCATTCCGTCAGATCCGGGAGTTTCGGGGTGTGAGCAGTCAAGGAACCCGGAAGAGAGAATCCGACGCCGGTGAGGCCATAACACAGGGGGTGATGGGATCTTTGGCATCCAAGACACATGGAACATTATAACACACATGGTATGGCATACCATGGGACTTGGTGGGATTTATACGCTCCGGAGCCTCTCTCCGGTGAAACCCTAGCCCCGCTGTAGAAAAAGACGGAACTGCCGTCCTGGCCCCTCTACGTAAACCAGAAGGGGGTAGCAAAGTGGAACTAGTTGCTTGTTTGTGCCATGTTAGGCCCAAGGAACACCCAATACAATGGTAGGGCCCCCCGTTCCGTCAGATCCGGGAGTTTCGGGGTGTAAGCAGTCATGGAACCCGGAAGAGAGAATCCGACGCCGGTGAGGCCACAAGACAAGGAGTGATGGGATCTTTGGCATCCAAGACACATGGCACAGTCTAACACACATAGTATGACATACCATGGTACTTGGTGGGATTCGGTCGCTCCGGAGCCCCTCTCCGGTGAAACCCCAGACCCGCTGGAGAAAAAGATGGAACTGCCGTCCTGGCCCCTCTACGTGAGCCGGAAAGGGGTAGAAAAGTGGAACTAGTTGCTTGGTTGTGTCATTTTAGGACCAAGGAACACCCAATACAATGGTAGGGCCCACCTATTGGGAAGGTTCCCCCCGTTCCGTCAGATCCTGAAGTTTCGGGGTGTGAGTAGTCCTGGAACCCGGAAGAGAGAATCCGACGCCGGTGAAGCCATAACACAGGGAGTTATGGGATATTTGGCATCCAAGACACATGGCACACTATAACACACATGGTATGTAATACCATGGGACTTGGTGGGATTCAGACGCTCCGGAGCCCCTCTCTGTTGAAACCATAGCCCCGCTGTAGAAAAAACGGAACTGCTGTCTTGGCCCCTCTTCGTCAGCCAGAAGGGGGTAGAAAAGTGGAACTAGTTGCTTGGTTGTGTCATGTTAGGCACAAGAAACACCCAAGACGATGTTAGGTCCCACCTATTGACAAGGTTCCCCCCGTTCCGTCAGTTCCGGGAGTTTCGGGGTGTGAGCAGTCATGGAACCCGGAAGAGAGAATCCGACGCCGGTGAGGCCATAACACAGGGAGTGATGGGATCTTTTGCATCCAATACACATGGCACACTATAACACACATTTTATGTCATAGCATGGTACTTGGTGGGATTCAGACGCTCTGTAGCCCCTCTCCGGTGAAACCCTAGCCTCGCTGTAGAAAAAGACGGAACTGTCGTCCTGGCCCTTCTACGTGAGCCGGAAGGAGGTAGCCTAGTGGAACTAGTTTCTTGGTTGTGTCATGTTAGTCCCAAGGAACACCCAATACAATCGTAGGGCCCACCTATTGGCAAGGTTCCAACCGTTCCGTCAGATCCGGGAGTTTCGGGGTGTGAGCAGTCAAGGAACCCGGAAGAGAGAATCCGACGCCGGTGAGGCCATAACACAGGGGGTGATGGGATCTTTGGCATCCAAGACACATGGAACATTATAACACACATGGTATGGCATACCATGGGACTTGGTGGGATTTATACGCTCCGGAGCCCCTCTCCGGTGAAACCCTAGCCCCGCTGTAGAAAAAGACGGAACTGCCGTCCTGGCCCCTCTACGTGAACCGGAAGGGGGTAGCAAAGTGGAAATAGTTGCTTGTTTGTGCCATGTTAGGCCCAAGGAACACCCAAGACAATGGTAGGGCCCCCCGTTCCGTCAGATCCGGGAGTTTCGGGGTGTAAGCAGTCATGGAACCCGGAAGAGAGAATCCGACGCCGGTGAGGCCACAAGACAAGGAGTGATGGGATCTTTGGCATCCAAGACACATGGCACAGTCTAACACACATAGTATGACATACCATGGTACTTGGTGGGATTCGGTCGCTCCGGAGCCCCTCTCCGGTGAAACCCCAGACCCACTGGAGAAAAAGACGGAACTGCCGTCCTGGCCCCTCTACGTGAGCCGGAAAGGGGTAGAAAAGTGGAACTAGTTGCTTGGTTGTGTCATTTTAGGCCCAAGGAACACCCAATACAATGGTAGGGCCCACCTATTGGGAAGGTTCCCCCCGTTCCGTCAGATCCTGAAGTTTCGGGGTGTGAGTAGTCCTGGAACCCGAAAGAGAGAATCCGACGCCGGTGAAGCCATAACACAGGGAGTTATGGGATCTTTGGCGTCCAAGACACATGGCACACTATAACACACATGGTATGTAATACCATGGGACTTGGTGGGATTCAGACGCTCCGGAGCCCCTCTCTGTTGAAACCATAGCCCCGCTGTAGAAAAAACGGAACTGCTGTCTTGGCCCCTCTTCGTCAGCCAGAAGGGGGTAGAAAAGTGGAACTAGTTGCTTGGTTGTGTCATGTTAGGAACAAGAAACACCCAAGACGATGTTAGGTCCCACCTATTGACAAGGTTCCCCCCGTTCCGTCAGTTCCGGGAGTTTCGGGGTGTGAGCAGTCATGGAACCCGGAAGAGAGAATCCGACGCCGGTGAGGCCATAACACAGGGAGTGATGGGATCTTTTGCATCCAATACACATGGCACACTATAACACACATTTTATGTCATAGCATGGTACTTGGTGGGATTCAGACGCTCTGTAGCCCCTCTCCGGTGAAACCCTAGCCTCGCTGTAGAAAAAGACGGAACTGTCGTCCTGGCCCTTCTACGTGAGCCGGAAGGAGGTAGCCTAGTGGAACTAGTTTCTTGGTTGTGTCATGTTAGTCCCAAGGAACACCCAATACAATCGTAGGGCCCACCTATTGGCAAGGTTCCAACCGTTCCGTCAGATCCGGGAGTTTCGGGGTGTGAGCAGTCAAGGAACCCGGAAGAGAGAATCCGACGCCGGTGAGGCCATAACACAGGGGGTGATGGGATCTTTGGCATCCAAGACACATGGAACATTATAACACACATGGTATGGCATACCATGGGACTTGGTGGGATTTATACGCTCCGGAGCCCCTCTCCGGTGAAACCCTAGCCCCGCTGTAGAAAAAGACGGAACTGCCGTCCTGGCCCCTCTACGTGAGCCGGAAGGGGGTAGAAAAGTGGAACTAGTTTCTTGGTTGTCTCATGTTAGGCCCAAGGAACACCCAAGACAATGGTAGGGCCCACCTACTGGCAAGGTTCCCCCCGTTCCGTCAGATCCTGAAGTTTCGGGGTGTGAGTAGTCCTGGAACCCGGAAGAGAGAATCCGACGCCGGTGAAGCCATAACACAGGGAGTTATGGGATCTTTGGCATCCAAGACACATGGCACACTATAACACACATGGTATGTAATACCATGGGACTTGGTGGGATTCAGACGCTCCGGAGCCCCTCTCTGTTGAAACCATAGCCCCGCTGTAGAAAAAACGGAACTGCTGTCTTGGCCCCTCTTCGTCAGCCAGAAGGGGGTAGAAAAGTGGAACTAGTTGCTTGGTTGTGTCATGTTAGGCACAAGAAACACCCAAGACGATGTTAGGTCCCACCTATTGACAAGGTTCCCCCCGTTCCGTCAGTTCCGGGAGTTTCGGGGTGTGAGCAGTCATGGAACCCGGAAGAGAGAATCCGACGCCGGTGAGGCCATAACACAGGGAGTGATGGGATCTTTTGCATCCAATACACATGGCACACTATAACACACATTTTATGTCATAGCATGGTACTTGGTGGGATTCAGACGCTCTGTAGCCCCTCTCCGGTGAAACCCTAGCCTCGCTGTAGAAAAAGACGGAACTGCCGTCCTGGCCCTTCTACGTGAGCCGGAAGGAGGTAGCCTAGTGGAACTAGTTTCTTGGTTGTGTCATGTTAGTCCCAAGGAACACCCAATACAATGGTAGGGCCCACCTATTGGCAAGGTTCCAACCGTTCCGTCAGATCCGGGAGTTTCGGGGTGTGAGCAGTCAAGGAACCCGGAAGAGAGAATCCGACGCCGGTGAGGCCATAACACAGGGGGTGATGGGATCTTTGGCATCCAAGACACATGGAACATTATAACACACATGGTATGGCATACCATGGGACTTGGTGGGATTTATACGCTCCGGAGCCCCTCTCCGGTGAAACCCTAGCCCCGCTGTAGAAAAAGACGGAACTGCCGTCCTGGCCCCTCTACGTGAACCGGAAGGGGGTAGCAAAGTGGAAATAGTTGCTTGTTTGTGCCATGTTAGGCCCAAGGAACACCCAAGACAATGGTAGGGCCCCCCGTTCCGTCAGATCCGGGAGTTTCGGGGTGTAAGCAGTCATGGAACCCGGAAGAGAGAATCCGACGCCGGTGAGGCCACAAGACAAGGAGTGATGGGATCTTTGGCATTCAAGACACATGGCACAGTCTAACACACATAGTATGACATACCATGGTACTTGGTGGGATTCGGTCGCTCCGGAGCCCCTCTCCGGTGAAACCCCAGACCCGCTGGAGAAAAAGACGGAACTGCCGTCCTGGCCCCTCTACGTGAGCCGGAAAGGGGTAGAAAAGTGGAACTAGTTGCTTGGTTGTGTCATTTTAGGCCCAAGGAACACCCAATACAATGGTAGGGCCCACCTATTGGGAAGGTTCCCCCCGTTCCGTCAGATCCTGAAGTTTCGGGGTGTGAGTAGTCCTGGAACCCGGAAGAGAGAATCCGACGCCGGTGAAGCCATAACACAGGGAGTTATGGGATCTTTGGCATCCAAGACACATGGCACACTATAACACACATGGTATGTAATACCATGGGACTTGGTGGGATTCAGACGCTCCGGAGCCCCTCTCTGTTGAAACCATAGCCCCGCTGTAGAAAAAACGGAACTGCTGTCTTGGCCCCTCTTCGTCAGCCAGAAGGGGGTAGAAAAGTGGAACTAGTTGCTTGGTTGTGTCATGTTAGGCACAAGAAACACCCAAGACGATGTTAGGTCCCACCTATTGACAAGGTTCCCCCCGTTCCGTCAGTTCCGGGAGTTTCGGGGTGTGAGCAGTCATGGAACCCGGAAGAGAGAATCCGACGCCGGTGAGGCCATAACACAGGGAGTGATGGGATCTTTTGCATCCAATACACATGGCACACTATAACACACATTTTATGTCCTAGCATGGTACTTGGTGGGATTCAGACGCTCTGTAGCCCCTCTCCGGTGAAACCCTAGCCTCGTTGTAGAAAAAGACGGAACTGCCGTCCTGGCCCTTCTACGTGAGCCGGAAGGAGGTAGCCTAGTGGAACTAGTTTCTTGGTTGTGTCATGTTAGTCCCAAGGAACACCCAATACAATGGTAGGGACCACCTATTGGCAAGGTTCCAACCGTTCCGTCAGATCCGGGAGTTTTGGGGTGTGAGCAGTCAAGGAACCCGGAAGACAGAATCCGACGCCGGTGAGGCCATAACACAGGGGGTAATGGGATCTTTGGCATCCAAGACACATGGAACACTATAACACACATGGTATGGCATACCATGGGACTTGGTGGGATTTAGACGCTCCGGAGCCCCTCTCCGGTGAAACCCTAGCCCCGCTGTAGAAAAAGACGGAACTGCCGTCCTGGCCCCTCTACGTGAGCCGGAAGGGGGTAGAAAAGTGGAACTAGTTTCTTGGTTGTCTCATGTTAGGCCCAAGGAACACCCAAGACAATGGTAGGGCCCACCTACTGGCAAGGTTCCCCCCGTTCCGTCAGTTCCGGGAGTTTCGGGGTGTGAGCAGTCGTGGAACCCGGAAGAGAGAATCCGACGCTGGTGAGGCCATAACATAGGGAGTGATGGGATCTTTGGCATCCAAGACACATGGCCTAGTATAACACACATGGTATGGCATACCATGGTACTTGGTGGGATTCAGACGCTCCGGAGACCCTCTCCGGTGAAACCCCAGACCCGCTGGAAAAAAGACGGAACTGCCGTCCTGGCCCCTCTACGTGAGCCGGAAGGGGGTAGCAAAGTGGAACTAGTTGCTTGGTTGTGTCATGTTAGGCCCAAGAAACACCCAAGACAATGTTAGGGCCCACATATTAGCAAGGTTCCCCCATTCCGTCTGATCTGGGAGTTTCGGTGTGTGAGCAGTCCTGGAACCCGGAAGAGACAATCCGACGCGAGTGAGGCCATAACACAGGGAGTGTCGTGGGATAATCACGGCAGATGTTACCTGAGGTAACTGATCTTGGGGCAAGTCGACACAGGTATTTGGGAGAGGGTTTAGCTCGAAAGAGAACATGGTGATAAGCGATCTAGAAACCGGCGCTCGACTCGCCGAGTCTCGAATATGGCTCTCGATTTATACTGGATACTCGATAATAGGTGATATGATTATGTCGTGAATCTCCGTCAAGCTAAGCCTAGGGGCCGGTTTATAATGTACCCGTACCCCCCTGGCTTGCCCTCCAAGGCGCAGCTTGAGTCCTATCCGAACGCTGCTTACAAACCCTAGCTTTCCTTACCGCAACCCACAATCCGGGTTACGAGGCCTACAAACTTTGGGCCTTCCAGAAGTTTCTTTATCCTTAGCCGGATCCCGCGCGGCGTCCTTTGGGCCGGGTTACACCTTGGAGTTGGCCTACCGGGTCACTATCCCCTCATCAGTAGTCCCCAGGAGAGCTTGGGCTTCCTGGATTCTTCCGTGAAGCGCTAGCTATTCCCTGCAAAAATATCAAACGCTCAAGCGTATGGAGGCCGGGTTACAATACTTCGATAAATGGCTGGGTCCAACTCCATGGTGACCATGCAATAACCCGGCTCTCCTCCGAATGCTTCTCCTAATTTTCCAGGTCTAAGTCTTAATAAAAACTCCACGACTCTACACTTTTCTCGATAGTTAATCCTGATACCACGGAAAGTATCCCTTTCTCTTTTCTGCCAGGATCTCTTGCTCAACACTCGATGCACCTCCCGTAAACTTTGAATAGGTAGCCGTTACCCCGCAATTTCTGGGTCCCGCCCGTTGGACTTAGTTTTTCCACCCGAACCATTATAAATAGGTCCTTAGGGGTAACCCTAACCCCAACGTCTCACTTTTCCTCATTCCTCTTCCTCCGTATCCAAACCCGCAGAGCGCCATTACGGGAACTCCGCGCGCATCACCGGAGCCCATTTGTCGCCGGCTGCGCTCCGCCACAGCGCGCTCAGCCCCGCCGCCGAGATCCGCCGCCAAGCACCCGACCCGCCCGCCAAGAGTCGCGAAAGGGCACCAGGCCTGCGCTATTTGCCTCCGCAAGGCTTCATTTCAACCTCCTCCAGTAAGTCTCCGGCACTCATTAATCTGCCCTTGCAATTTCTTGGTTTTGCCTCAAATTGGATCTAAATCGACCCGCCGGCGATTTCTCGGGGCACACCGAATTAGGTTGCTAGCATTCATCCTAACCCATCCATTAGATAAGAGATAGACTTCAGCTCACTCCTCTACTACCAGTAATCATTAATTTCGCCGTAAATCTAGAAATGGAATTCCCAATCTGGGCTCGAGCCGCCTAAAATTTCCGCCCTTGCTTCTGTCACCCGGAAAATCCCCCCTTTCCAGTTCATTTACTCGCGATAGATGCACGGACAACCATCTATTTCTCCTAAACACTTATCCATACATTAACCTCCATAATTTTTTATAAGAACGCACGATACCCGGATAATTTGTACCGTGCTCCGCAAAACAATACCCGGATGACATTTAACTTTCAAGTTGCCTCAATACCTCTTATCAATACTCGGCCAACTTACAGTTTCCGAGTCTCGTTTCTCATGTTTTTCTACCTGATGTTTTACAGGTTAACCCCATGGCACCCAAGAAGAAAGGAAAGCAGTCAGTCAAAGCCGAGACCACAAACTCCATATCCGCCAACTGGGCGCGATCTTCGGTCACCAAGGCCAAATTAGAAGAATTGGTCGAGCTAGGGGTTCTCCCCCCTCAAGAAATTATCCACTGGAGGGTGGCGGGTAACGAAACTCGGCCTACTCCGGCAGAAAACGAGGTAATATGCTTTGTTGAACATGTGACCCGGGGCTTCCGGCCTCCGGGTCATCCTTTCTTTCGCGACGTTTTAAGCCATTATGGCCTTCGCATTTTCGACATAGGACCCAACTCCGTTTTAAATATCACTCATTTTATCGTTCTTTCCGAGTCTTACTTGTGCACTCCGCCAAGTCTGGCCCTCTTCGTCGAACTCTCTCAGTGCAAACCGTGCCGCGAAAGCGGCGACGGTGCACTTCTTACTTGCGGCGGGGTTTCCATCCAACGCCGCAAGAACTCCTTAATGCCTCCTCTCACACTTAACTCCCACGTAAAGCACTGGCAGCTCTCATACTTTTACTGCCAGGACACCTCCCCACCCGGCGAAAAGAAGTTGCCGGGTTACTCGGAGGGTCAACTTGACATTTCCGAAGCCTTCAATAGGTTTGCCCCTGACCCGGAAAGGGAAGAAATTCTGCCTCTATTGGCCAAAATCTCCATCCTTTCTGCCCAAGGCCTCATCGGGCTTAACCTGGTGAAGACTTGGGTCGATTTCCGCATCCAACCCAACTCCATTCGCACAAAACTGATGTGCGAATACTCGGGGCAAACCACGGACCCGATCCGATACTCCACCAGCAATTTCGCTCCTAGCGATGCCAACAAAACAATCAAGGGCTTTCTGACGGAAAAGCTCGAGGTGATCCGGAACATAGCCGGATTAGAACCTTTTACCCTCGAGAACCCGGCCCCCGCGGTAAGGACCTAACTCTAACAAGTTCAATTTCATTCGTTCCTCTTGGTACAACTGCTAATCCTTGCTCTGGTGTCTCCACCTCAGGCCGACAGTGACTTCTGGAAGGCGGATACTCCTCATAACTCCGGAAACCCGGAAGAGGAAGGGGATGTCGTTAACTCGGACGAAGGTACATACTTAGTCCCCTTGAATACGTCATGCCCTATTTCTCATTTCCATACTATAATCTTGATTACTTTCAGAGCAAGAAGACCAAGACGAGGAGGAAGAAACGGACGGCAAGGTGGAGTCTGCCAGTGATGAAGATGAACCGGAGCCAGCAATTAAAGCCGGATCCAAAAGAAAACCCCAAGGAATTGTTTTCCAGGTTTCATTTCATTTCCTTGTGCTTAATTTGCGTTCCCGTGATATCATTCATGAGCTAACCCTGTCGTCACCCCTTTGGCCATACTGAAGGAGCCACCTGCGTCCAAGCGTAGAGTGACCCGGAACCATCCGGGTAACGAGACCCTTAACCCGGGTACTTCATCGCCTCCAGCTCGACATACTGGTATTCACCATACACAAGAATCTTTCCCATTCATTCCCTCACAAAGTAATCTCACACCTTGCTTGGTATTTTTCAGTATCTTCCGGGTCCAGCAGCGACTTTCCCTTGGACTTCGCGGTGAACCCCGGGTAAAGTTCTTTTCCTGATGTTATGCCGAACTTTTATCGCCCTTTTCATGACTTACGCGCTAACTGCACCCTTGCACTTTCTATAGAGCCACGGTCGTTGTTAGCGACCAGGAAGACATGGAAGTTGAGGACCGGGGTAAGAATAAACCGACTGACGATGCATTCACCACAGCTGGTGATGAGCAAGCGTCACCAACGAACCCGGCTAGGCAAGAAGCCGGGTATCCAATAGCCTCGCACGCAAGCGAGAAGGAAAAGGGTGCAGCTGCGGGCGCAGGAGGAGGGCCAAACTCCGACATTCGGATGACCCGGGTGCTGTCTCCTGTTACGAAGAAAACTTCTTCTCCAAATTTCCACGCCCCCGAGTCTTCTAACTCGGATAACAATGATTTTAACCAGCTGATGAGTGCTCTCCTGTCCATGAAAGCTTCAGAGGGAAATGTCTTGGAGCGTATGGCCGCAGCACATCAGGTAACATTATTTGATATTCCTTACTGCACACCCAGTCCCCAAGTTCTGAGCATAACTTGCTGTTGTTGTGCTCGGTACTTCATACAATATTCGGCTTGTCATGATATCCGACTTACAGTTTCACTCGTTCCTTGCAGGCGGAAATTACTCGGTCCGACGAGGTATTAATCAAGACCGAGCAGCTCCTGCTTGCTGAAGTAAAGCGCAGAGAAACCCTTGAGGAGGTGAAAACTTTGAAAAAAGACGTCTCCAGATACAAGAAGAAGTACGATGCTGCCCAATCTACACTGAAAAACTTGTCGAACCAAGTTGCGGACACTTATCGCATCTTGCTAAGTAAGTTTTTGTTCGCGATT
This sequence comes from Alopecurus myosuroides, assembly GCA_028641055.1. Lineage (NCBI taxonomy): Eukaryota > Viridiplantae > Streptophyta > Magnoliopsida > Poales > Poaceae > Alopecurus > Alopecurus myosuroides. The sequence continues at coordinate 45,268,535 of CM054057.1, read as the reverse complement.
AACTTACATGCCTCTATCTTACCGTTATAATAATCAAGATTACTGATATGCTTTCTTTTATTTGAATTGCAGGTGCTAACCTTGCTGCTCCAGAGGACGATGCCGTTGCTATGACTAAAACGCTAAAGACTGTGCTCCGTACATTTTTTGCCGGCACAAAGCTTTTATTGGATGCCGTGAAGTGGCCCTCCGAGGTATACCCAGGCGAGGAAAACCTCATGCAAGCGTTTTCGACGGTGCCTGGATGGGTTGAAATATGGAAGCGCTCGTCTTGCCGAGTCGGTATGACCCGGGCCTTTACGCTGGCGAAAGCTTATTTTCCTAAGCTTGACCCGGCAAAGGTAATATCCGGGTTTCCGGAATTCGCTGACGGCTCCAAGTTTACGCCCAAGGATTTCAAAGTTATACAATCCGCCGTACGTCACTCGGCTACCGCTTTGGCCGATAAGATGGAACTGGACACAATCATGAGCTCGTACGACGCTGAAGGCAAAACTATTTTGGTAGAGGCACCCCCTCCCTTCGACATGCTGGAAAAATGGGCGACTGACCTGGCCAGGAGGAAAGAAGAAGCTGCTAAGAGAGAGGCCGAGTCAGGTTTAAGGCCGTCTACTTCTACGCCGGCTGTTCCTCCGCCTGTCCGTCCTGATGTGGAAAGTCCGGGTAATGCTGCTGGAAAGGCTAAGGAGCAGGTCCAAGACCAAGACCCGGAAGACCATTCCGAGGATGCCGAGTAGGATGATGTTTTGTAAAAACTGGTGTGATTTTGATGATGCGCTTGTTGCGCCATTGATACTGGTACCGTCACTTTATACTTATAACTCGTGATAACTCTGTGCCTTTCCCGGCTTTTGATAATCTCGACAGCTTATTCTTGATACCCGATTGCTTTTGATTCCCTTTTCGAGGCTCGGTTAACCGAGTATCGTGGGCTTTGATAACTGGACTTTTCTCTAAGTCCCCAAGACTCGGAAGCCAAGGTTTTTCGAGCTTTAATAGATAAACAGCTTGTTTCTGTTTCGAAGTCCGCAGTCCCCATGACCCAAAGTACGAGCCAGGGGGGTGTGGCCTTTCTCAGATGACAAACTGCTCTTTACTAAGCCTGAAAACCAATAGCCATTTACATAAATACTGAAGTCATGCTTGATACTTGTTGAGTTTCCGGCTATTTAGCCTTGTACTCTGCATAGACTTGTGGTTTAGATGACCCTTTTGATTATCTTGTACTGTAAGCCGGCTTTCGCGTGGATACCATGTTGTTACATCTATACGAAAAACAGAATCAAGCAAGTCCCATTGGGCTGCATGGTTTGATTGTAATCGTAAGCGAACAGATCATGCCACTTTGGTGCGATTCACATCGAGCTTAAGTAAGAATAACCAAGAAATTTGGCTCCTTCGTCCGGTTATAAGATTGCAGCCGTACTCGTCTTGCAAGTAATCGGCCCTCATAACTCATAGGCATCAAGGCCAGGTCTCTGGGTTTGTGACTACTACTTAAGCAGTTCAATTCCCAAAAACTCATGTACGTGCAACGTATTTTGATGATACTGATGCATTGATAATAACAAATATCACTTACTTGTACTTGAAGCAAAGACCATGATAAGACTTGAAAACCACCTCTTTTATTGATACGAAAAAGTTTGTGCCAGCAGGCCGCCTCATTAAAAACCTCCCAGTCCCCTTAGGTACCCTGGGTAGGAAAAGAGCGCGTAAGAAACCTGCTGGCCGTTACACTGCTTTAGTTCTTCTCGAGAATCGGCCCCAGGCTGGCACGGCCGATGCACATTCTCCATTTGTTAGTCCCTTTCATAATGAGTACCGGGTTTGTTAGCCAATCCGGGTATGTCGTTCTTGTAGCACGGCTAGTTGTAGATAGCGGTGTGCTTTCCTCTTCTACGCCAGGGAACTTGGAAGGACCGCTCCTGACGAAGGCCACCATCTTGTGATCTTGTTCTGTCCTAGTTTTTGCTTTATCCCCTTCAGAGGTCGGCCTTTTTGACGTTGCCCTTTCCTCCAGGTTTGCCTGCGATCGGTAATGCTTGAGCTCCTCTTTTCTACAGGCTTGCTCAGCCATTGCTGCATCTCCTTCATCGCATTCAGCTGCTATATCTCGATTTCCGTGTATGGTAATGGTCTTCTTAGGACCCGGGATTTTCAGCTGTAGATACACATAACACGGTCTTGCCATGAACTTGGCATAAGCCGGCCTTCCAAACAATGCGTGATAGGGACTGCGCAACTTAACCACCTCAAAGGTAAGCCACTCAACCCGATAATTGTCCTTTGATTCCCCAAAAGCTACCTCCAATGCCATTTTTCCTTCAGGGCACGCTGAATGACCCGGCACTATCCCGTGAAAAACTGTTGTACTCTTTTGCAATTGAGATTCTTTGAGGCCCATGCGCAGAAAAGTTTCCCAGTACAGGATATTGATGCTACTTCCTCCATCCATCAAGACTTTTTTCAGTTCATACCCATTGACCTGTGGTGCCACCACCAAGGCTAAAACTCCCGGGTAATCAACTCTGTCCGGATGATCCCTTCTGCTCCAAGTTACCTCCTGTTCTGACCACCTCAAATACCTCGGAACAGCGGAAGAGACTGAATTGACCGCTTGTTTCAGTATCTTTTTATCCTTGTTAGAGCCTCCAGTAGTGTGCACATGATATTGACCCAACTGTTTGGGGTTAGCCTGAAACCTCCCGCTCCCCCTTGATTGTTGCCCGGATTTCCTGCTGCCGGGTTACCGGCTGGGGGTGGACCGTTGCCCAAATTTCCACCTGGACCCGGGCCTCCTCCCCGACCCGCTCCTCGCATGGCTCTGTTTACTTCCTCATTCTTCCACCTCTGTAGATCTGCGCATTGCTCCAAGGAGTGATTAGCCGGCTTGCCGTTCCTGCTATGCTTCGGGCACGCCATCCTGAATATATCCCAACTGTTGCCCGGCCTCGGAGGTCCCTGATAGTGTCCTCCATTATGATTTCCGGTATTAAAATTCCCTTCAGACCTGGGTCTTGAAGACCCGGCTTCAGTATTAGCTACAAACTCGGAACCTCCTTCAAATGGGCGCTTGTTCTGACTATTTCCGTTATTACTCGGTGCTGATCCATTGCCGGTTCTTGCACTGTTACTGGTGTTCACCTTCGCTTTCTTGTCATCGACTTCCTCCTCTGTAGTGTCTGTTGCAGCGTGCTTGTTGCATGCATCCATTAATTCTCCCATTGTAACCTCCGATGCATTCCTACTGGACTTCATGCGAGTTAACTTTTGTACTAAAGGAATATACTTGCATGTTTTTGCCATAGCTTGTAGCGCATGTTTGGGCTGAATTTCTGTGGATGAGTGAAGTATCTCCATAACCCGGCGTACCCAACTGCGTGTTGATTCTCCCTTCTTCTGAACGCACCGCTCTAAATCATCAATAGTGAATAGCTTCCTGCACGTTCCATGAAAGTGCTTGACGAACGCGGTCTTCAGTTCTTCCCAGGACTTGATCGATTTTTCTGGCAGGTTGGTGAACCATAACTTTGCTGCCCCTTCTGACATCATCAAGTACATGAACTTGGCTTGAAGATTCTCGGACGCGTTGCGGATTGACATTGCCATCTCATAACTACTCAACCATGTTTCCGGATCCATGGTCGGTTCATAATTCACTACTTTTCCCGGCTCTTTGAATTTTTCCGGGTAAGGTTCAGCTCTGATGTCGTCCGAGAGGCACTTGGGCCCTGCGAGGACGGTTGAGGCTGGTCTTACTCGGAAAGCGTGCGATCCAGCCGGGGGCGCAGCGGGGCGCGGTGCTGCAGGCAACCCATGTGCAGCAGACCCGGCCCCGGCTCTCCGAGCCCTAGAGCTATCCACAACGGCCTGCGCCACCGATGCTGCCAGAACACGGGGAGGAGGCGGCATTTGCTGCTGCTCTTCCCTCTGCCGCGCCGAGTTTGCTTGAATATTCCCTTGTTGTTGACTGGCGTATGGCGTCCCATGCATCCCGCTTCTGTGGTCCGGGTAATTGGCCTGCTGCGCCACTGCAGTGTGCAGTAGATCGATCGCTTGCCGGGTCCTTTCTGCATGGGGCGATTCTCCTACCGGGATCTGGTTCAATGCGAGCGTTGCTGCGTACACGTTGTCCATGGGATTGTTGTAGTGGCCTGCTGGTGTGCGAAACCGTGACGGCGGATGTGGTGGCAACTCGATGCCGGTTGTGACTCCGGTTCGTGGTGGGGGTAACCCGGCCTGCACGTTTGCCACGCGGGCCTCCGCTGTCGCCGGCTGAGGCGCAGTTCCGTGGTTTACAGCCGGGATCGGTTGGTCTTGAGGCGTAATAAACAAAGCCGCCGGGTTAAGGACCCCACCCGTGGCCGGTAGTCTAGTTTGAGTTCTATGGTGTACTCTAGATGTTTCCTCTCGGAGCCGGGTTTCCAATGCATCCAGCTCGCGCTGACGCGTAGCCATCCCTTGTTTCTCTGCTTCCACTTGCCTTCTTTGCTGTTCCAACGCGCGGCGAGCCACATCCAGGTCCCAGACACGTTCAGCTGTGTTTTCTGGAGTGATAACCGTAGCGAGGACCGTGGGGTCTAGGATCAGATTATTGTCGAACAAGGCCGGGTGGCGCGGGTTTGACGGACCTGCCCCTGGTGTCCGGTTTCCCAGGAATCCGAACGTATTCGCGTGCAGCTCCTCATCCGCCGCACGGCTAGTCACTGATGCCGACTCTCCGTCGACCCGGGCCAGGATCGGGTTTCCGCTAGCCGCGTCCTGTCGCTGTGCCAATGTCTGAGCCGCCCCGACCGGAGCCGTGGTCATGTTTCCTTGATTGAGGTTCGCTGCTGGAGCCGTGTAGACCGCCGCTCGGCGTATTACGCCTGTTGTGAGTTCACACTGTTCTTCTCCGCTGTTGTCTTCTCCGTAACGGTCTTCCAGCAGGTCCCTGATAGATTCAGTATCATCTTTTCCATTGTCCGGGTCATGCGGGGCCCATGCCGGCTCCTCCGGCTGTTCCCACTGCGTGATGGATTCTTCTATCTGGTCTGTTGCTCCAACTGATTCTTCTCTACCTGACTGGGCGCAAGCATCCTCCCCTGACACAGAATCAGATCCAACATAGTCAGAAGCCGAGCCAGAGGAACATACCATACCGATGAAGACGCTGATCCGGCCGATTGTAACGACGGATCCGGATTCGAGGCGATCCGATTCTGGCCCCCATCCGGAGTCGTCCACCATCTTCTCTCCTTTGTGGTCGTCGTAGATCTCTCCAACGACGAGGTTCCTCATGCTTTTCCGAGCTTCTCCCGTGATGTAAACACCTTTGGACGCAGGCCCCACGGTGGGCGCCAACTGTCGTGGGATAATCACGGCAGATGTTACCTGAGGTAACTGATCTTGGGGCAAGTCGACACAGGTATTTGGGAGAGGGTTTAGCTCGAAAGAGAACATGGTGATAAGCGATCTAGAAACCGGCGCTCAACTCGCCGAGTCTCGAATATGGCTCTCGATTTATACTGGATACTCGATAATAGGTGATATGATTATGTCGTGAATCTCCGTCAAGCTAAGCCTAGGGGCCGGTTTATAAAGTACCCGTACCCCCCCTGGCTTGCCCTCCAAGGCGCAGCTTGAGTCCTATCCGAACGCTGCTTACAAACCCTAGCTTTCCTTACCGCAACCCACAATCCGGGTTACGAGGCCTACAAACTTTGGGCCTTCCAGAAGTTTCTTTATCCTTAGCCGGATCCCGCGCGGCGTCCTTTGGGCCGGGTTACACCTTGGAGTTGGCCTACCGGGTCACTATCCCCTCATCAGGGAGTGATGGGATCTTTGGCATCCAAGACACATGGCACACTATAACACACATTGTATGTAATACCATGGGACTTGGTGGGATTCAAACGCTCCGGAGCCCCTCTCCGGTGAAACCATAGCCCCGCTGTAGAAAAACACGGAACTGCCGTCCTGGCCCCTCTAGGTGAACCGGAAGGGGGTAGCAAAGTGGAACTAGTTGCTTGTTTGTGCCATGTTATGCCCAAGGAACACCCAAGACAATGGTAGGGCCCACCTACTGGCAAGGTTCCCCCTGTTCCGTCAGTTATGGGAGTTTTGGGGTGTGAGCAGTCATGGAACCCGGAAGAGAGAATCCGACGCCGGTGAGGCCATAACACAAGGAGTGATGGGCTCTTTGGCATCCAAGACACATGTTACAGTCTAACACACATGGTATGACATACCATGGTACTTGGTGGGATTCAGTCGCTCCGGAGCCCCTCTCCGGTGAAACCCCAGACCCGTAGGAGAAAAAGACGGAACTGCCGTCCTGGCCCCTCTACGTGAGCCGGAAGGGGGTAGAAAAGTGGAACTAGTTGCTTGGTTGTGTCATGTTAGGACCAAGGAACACCCAAGACAATGTTAGGGACCACCTATTGGGAAGTTTCCCCCCGTTCCGTCAGATCCGGAAGTTTCGGGGTGTGAGCAGTCCTGGAACCCGGAAGAGAGAATCCGACGCCGGTGAAGCCATAACACAGGGAGTGATGGGATATTTGGCATCCAAGACACATGGCACACTATAACACACATGGTATGGAATACCATGGGACTTGGTGTGATTCAGACACTCCGGAGCCCCTCTCCGTTGAAACCATAGCCCCGCTGTAGAAAAAAACGGAATTGCTGTCCTGGCCCCTTTACGTGAGCCGGAAGGGGGTAGAAAAGTGGAACTAGTTTCTTGGTTGTGTCATGTTAGGACCAAGGAACACCCAAGACAATGGTAGATCCCACCTATTGATAAGGTTCCCCCAGTTCCGTCAGTTCCGGGAGTTTCGGGGTGTGAGCAGTCATCGAACCCGGAAGAGAGAATCCGACGCCGGTGAGGCCATAACACAGGGAGTGATGGGATATTTGGCATCCAAGAAACATGGCACACTCTAGAACACATGTTATGTCATACAATGGTACTTGGTGGGATTCAGACGCTCCATAGCCCCTCTCCGGTGAAACCCTAGCCCCGCTTTAGAAAAAGACGGAACTGTCGTCCTGGCCCCTCTACGTGAGCCGGAAGGGGGTAGCAAAGTGGAACTAGTTGCTTGGTTGTGTCATTTTAGGCCCAAGGAACACCCAAGACAATGGTAGGGCCCACCTATTGGCAAGGTTCCCACCGTTCCGTCAGATCCGGGAGTTTTGGGGTGTGAGCAATCAAGGAACCCGGAAGAGAGAATCCGACACCGGTGAGGCCATAACACAGGGGGTGATGGAATCTTTGGCATCCAAGACACAGGGCACACCATAACACACATGGTATGGCATACCATGGGACTTGGTGGTATTGAGACGCTCCGGAGCCCCTCGCCGGTGAAACCCTAGCCCCGCTGTAGAAAAAGACGGAACTGCCGTCCTGGCCCCTCTACGTGAGCCGAAAGGGGGTAGAAAAGTGGAACTAGTTTCTTAATTGTGTCATGTTAGGCCCAAGGAACACCCAAGACAATGGTAGGGCCCACCTATTGGGAAGGTTCCCCCCGTTTTGTCAGATCCGGAAGTTTCGGGGTGTGAGCAGTCCTGGAACCCGGAAGAGAGAATCCGACGCCAGTGAAGCCATAACAGAGGGAGTGATGGGATCTTTGGCATCCAAGACACATGGCACACCATAAAACACATGGTATGGAATACCATGGGACTTGGTGGGATTCAGACACTCCGGAGCACCTCTCCGTTGAAACCATATATAGCCCCGCTGTAGAAAAAAACGGAACTGCTGCCCTGACTCCTCTACGTGAGCCGGAAGGGGGTAGAAAAGTGGAACTAGTTGCTTGGTTGTGTCACGTTAGGCCCAAGGAACACCCAATACAATGGTAGGGCCCACCTATTGACAAGTTCCCCCCCGTTCCGTCAGTTCCGGCAGGTTCGGGGTGTGAGCAGTCATGGAACCCGGAAGAGAGAATCCGACGCCGGTGAGGCCATAACACAGGGAGTGATGGGATCTTTGGAATCCAAGAAACATGGAACACTCTAACACACATGTGATGTCATATCATGGTAATTGGTGGGATTCAGACGCTCCGGAGCCCCTCTCCGGTGAAACGCTAGCCTCGCTGTAGAAAAAGATGGAACTGCCGTCCTGGCCCCTCTACGTGAGCCGGTAGGGGGTAGAAAAGTGGAACTAGTTGCTTGGTTGTGTCATGTTAGGCCCAAGGAACACCCAAGACAATTATAGGGCCCACCTATTGACAAGGTTCCCCTCGTTCCGTGAGTTCCGGGAGTTTCGGGGTATGAGCAGTCATGGAACCCGGAAGAGAGAATCCGACGCTGGTGAGGCCATAACACAGGGAGTGATGGGATATTTGGCATCCAAGAAACATGGCACACTCTATAACACATGTTATGTCATACAATGGTACTTGGTGGGATTCAGACGCTCCATAGCCCCTCTCCGGTGAAACCCTAGCCCCGCTTTAGAAAAAGACGGAACTGCCATCCTGGACCCTCTACGTGAGCCGGAAGGGGGTAGAAAAGTGGAACTAGTTGCTTGGTTGTGTCATTTTAGGCCCAAGGAACACCCAAGACAATGTTAGGGCCCACCTATTGGCAAGGTTCCCACCGTTCCGTCAGATCCAGGAGTTTTGGGGTGTGAGCACTCAAGGAACCCGGAAGAGAGAATCCGACGCCGGTGAGGCCATAACACAGGGGGTGATGGAATCTTTGGCATCCAAGACACAGGGCACACTATAACACACATGGTATGGCATACCATGGGACTTGGTGGGATTCAGACGCTCCGGAGCCCCTCGCCGGTGAAACCCTAGCCCCGCTGTAGAAAAAGACGAAACTGCCGTCCTGGCCCCTCTACGTGAGCCGAAAGGGGGTAGAAAAGTGGAACTAGTTTCTTAATTGTGTCATGTTAGGCCCAAGGAACACCCAAGACAATGGTAGGGCCCACCTATTGGGAAGGTTCCCCCCGTTTTGTCAGATCCGGAAGTTTCGGGGTGTGAGCAGTCCTGGAACCCGGAAGAGAGAATCCGACGCCAGTGAAGCCATAACAGAGGGAGTGATGGGATCTTTGGCATCCAAGACACATGGCACACCATAACACACATGGTATGGAATACCATGGGACTTGGTGGGATTCAGACACTCCGGAGCACCTCTCCGTTGAAACCATATATAGCCCCGCTGTAGAAAAAAACGGAACTGCTGCCCTGACTCCTCTACGTGAGCCGGAAGGGGGTAGAAAAGTGGAACTAGTTGCTTGGTTGTGTCACGTTAGGCCCAAGGAACACCCAATACAATGGTAGGGCCCACCTATTGACAAGTTTCCCCCCGTTCCGTCAGTTCCGGCAGGTTCGGGGTGTGAGCAGTCATGGAACCCGGAAGAGAGAATCCGACGCCGGTGAGGCCATAACACAGGGAGTGATGGGATCTTTGGAATCCAAGAAACATGGAACACTCTAACACACATGTGATGTCATATCATGGTACTTGGTGGGATTCAGACGCTCCGGAGCCCCTCTCCGGTGAAACGCTAGCCTCGCTGTAGAAAAAGATGGAACTGCCGTCCTGGCCCCTCTACGTGAGCCGGTAGGGGGTAGAAAAGTGGAACTAGTTGCTTGGTTGTGTCATGTTAGGCCCAAGGAACACCCAAGACAATTATAGGGCCCACCTATTGACAAGGTTCCCCCCGTTCCGTGAGTTCCGGGAGTTTCGGGGTATGAGCAGTCATGGAACCCGGAAGAGAGAATCCGACGCTGGTGAGGCCATAACACAGGGAGTGATGGGATATTTGGCATCCAAGAAACATGGCACACTCTATAACACATGTTATGTCATACAATGGTACTTGGTGGGATTCAGACGCTCCATAGCCCCTCTCCGGTGAAACCCTAGCCCCGCTTTAGAAAAAGACGGAACTGCCATCCTGGACCCTCTACGTGAGCCGGAAGGGGGTAGAAAAGTGGAACTAGTTGCTTGGTTGTGTCATTTTAGGCCCAAGGAACACCCAAGACAATGTTAGGGCCCACCTATTGGCAAGGTTCCCACCGTTCCGTCAGATCCAGGAGTTTTGGGGTGTGAGCAGTCAAGGAACCCGGAAGAGAGAATCCGACGCCGGTGAGGCCATAACACAGGGGGTGATGGAATCTTTGGCATCCAAGACACAGGGCACACTATAACACACATGGTATGGCATACCATGGGACTTGGTGGGATTCAGACGCTCCGGAGCCCCTCGCCGGTGAAACCCTAGCCCCGCTGTAGAAAAAGACGGAACTGCCGTCCTGGCCCCTCTACGTGAGCCGAAAGGGGGTAGAAAAGTGGAACTAGTTTCTTAATTGTGTCATGTTAGGCCCAAGGAACACCCAAGACAATGGTAGGGCCCACCTATTGGGAAGTTTCCCCCCGTTTTGTCAGATCCGGAAGTTTCGGGGTGTGAGCAGTCCTGGAACCCGGAAGAGAGAATCCGACGCCGGTGAAGCCATAACAGAGGGAGTGATGGGATCTTTGGCATCCAAGAAACATGGAACACCATAACACACATGGTATGGAATACCATGGGACTTGGTGGGATTCAGACACTCCGGAGCACCTCTCCGTTGAAACCATATATAGCCCCGCTGTAGAAAAAAACGGAACTGCTGTCCTGACTCCTCTACGTGAGCCGGAAGGGGGTAGAAAAGTGGAACTAGTTTCTTGGTTGTGTCATGTTAGGCCCAAGGAACACCCAATACAATGGTAGGGCCCACCTATTGACAAGTTTCCCCCCGTTCCGTCAGTTTCGGGAGGTTCGGGGTGTGAGCAGTCATGGAACCCGGAAGAGAGAATCCGACGCCGGTGAGGCCATAACACAGGGAGTGATGGGATCTTTGGAATCCAAGAAACATGGAACACTCTAACACACATGTGATGTCATATCATGGTACTTGGTGGGATTCAGACGCTCCGGAGCCCCTCTCCGGTGAAACGCTAGCCTCGCTGTAGAAAAAGACGGAACTGCCGTCCTGGCCCCTCTACGTGAGCCGGTAGGGGGTAGAAAAGTGGAACTAGTTGCTTGGTTGTGTCATGTTAGTCCCAAGGAACACCCAAGACAATTATAGGGCCCACCTATTGACAAGGTTCCCCCCGTTCCGTGAGTTCCGGGAGTTTCGGGGTATGAGCAGTCATGGAACCCGGAAGAGAGAATCCGACGCCGGTGAGGCCATAACACAGGGAGTGAAGGGATCTTTGGCATCCAAGAAACATGGAACACTCTATAGCACATGCTATGTAATACCATGGTACTTGGTGGGATTCAGACGCTCCATAGCCCCTCTCCGGTGAAACCCTAGCCCCGCTGTAGAAAAAGACGGAACTGCCGTCCTGGCCCCTCTACGTGAGCCGGAAGGGGGTAGAAAAGTGGAACTAGTTGCTTGTTTGTGTCATCTTAGGACCAAGGAACACCCAAGACAATGGTAGAGACCACCTATTGATAAGGTTCCCCCAGTTCCGTCAGTTCCGGGAGTTTCGGGGTGTGAGCAGTCATCGAACCCGGAAGAGAGAATCCGACGCCGGTGAGGCCATAACACAGGGAGTGATGGGATATTTGGCATCCAAGAAACATGGCACACTCTATAACACATGTTATGTCATACAATGGTACTTGGTGGGATTCAGACGCTCCATAGCCCCTCTCCGGTGAAACCCTAGCCCCGCTTTAGAAAAAGACGGAACTGCCGTCCTGGCCCCTCTACGTGAGCCGGAAGGGGGTAGAAAAGTGGAACTAGTTGCTTGGTTGTGTCATTTTAGGCCCAAGGAACACCCAAGACAATGTTAGGACCACCTATTGGCAAGGTTCCCACCGTTCCGTCAGTTCCGGGAGTTTTGGGGTGTGAGCAGTCAAGGAACCCGGAAGAGAGAATCCGACGCCGGGAGGCCATAACACAGGGGGTGATGGAATCTTTGGCATCCAAGACACAGGGCACACTATAACACACATGGTATGGCATACCATGGGACTTGGTGGGATTCAGACGCTCCGGAGCCCCTCGCCGGTGAAACCCTAGCCCCGCTGTAGAAAAAGACGGAACTGCCGTCCTGGCCCCTCTACGTGAGCCGAAAGGGGGTAGAAAAGTGGAACTAGTTTCTTAATTGTGTCATGTTAGGCCCAAGGAACACCCAAGACAATGGTAGGGCCCACCTATTGGGAAGGTTCCCCCCGTTTTGTCAGATCCGGAAGTTTCGGGGTGTGAGCAGTCCTGGAACCCGGAAGAGAGAATCCGACGCCGGTGAAGCCATAACAGAGGGAGTGATGGGATCTTTGGTATCCAAGACACATGGCACACCATAACACACATGGTATGGAATACCATGGGACTTGGTGGGATTCAGACACTCCGGAGCACCTCTCCGTTGAAACCATATATAGCCCCGCTGTAGAAAAAAACGGAACTGTTGTCCTGACTCCTCTACGTGAGCCGGAAGGGGGTAGAAAAGTGGAACTAGTTGCTTGGTTGTGTCATGTTAGGCCCAAGGAACACCCAATACAATGGTAGGGCCCACCTATTGACAAGTTTCCCCCCGTTCCGTCAGTTTCGGGAGGTTCGGGGTGTGAGCAGTCATGGAACCCGGAAGAGAGAATCCGACGCCGGTGAGGCCATAACACAGGGAGTGATGGGATCTTTGGAATCCAAGAAACATGGAACACTCTAACACACATGTTATGTCATATCATGGTACTTGGTGGGATTCAGACACTCCGGAGCCCCTCTCCGGTGAAACGCTAGCCTCGCTGTAGAAAAAGACGGAACTGCCGTCCTAGCCCCTCTACGTGAGCCGGTAGGGGGTAGAAAAGTGGAACTAGTTGCTTGGTTGTGTCATGTTAGGCCCAAGGAACACCCAAGACAATTATAGGGCCCACCTATTGACAAGGTTCCCCCCGTTCCGTGAGTTCCGGGAGTTTCGGGGTATGAGCAGTCATGGAACCCGGAAGAGAGAATCCGACGCCGGTGAGGCCATAACACAGGAGTGAAGGGATCTTTGGCATCCAAGAAACATGTAACACTCTATAGCACATGTTATGTAATACCATGGTACTTGGTGGGATTCAGACGCTCCATAGCCCCTCTCCGGTGAAACCCTAGCCCCGCTGTAGAAAAAGACGGAACTGCCGTCCTGGCCCCTCTACGTGAGCCGGAAGGGGGTAGAAAAGTGGAACTAGTTGCTTGGTTGTGTCATGTTAGAACCAAGGAACACCCAAGACAATGGTAGAGACCACCTATTGATAAGGTTCCCCCAGTTCCGTCAGTTCCGGGAGTTTCGGGGTGTGAGCAGTCATCGAACCCGGAAGAGAGAATCCGACGCCGGTGAGGCCATAACACAGGGAGTGATGGGATATTTGGCATCCAAGAAACATGGAACACTCTATAACACATGTTATGTCATACAATGGTACTTGGTGGGATTCAGACGCTCCATAGCCCCTCTCCGGTGAAACCCTAGCCCCGCTTTAGAAAAAGACGGAACTGCCGTCCTGGCCCCTCTACGTGAGCCGGAAGGGGGTAGAAAAGTGGAACTAGTTGCTTGGTTGTGTCATTTTAGGCCCAAGGAACACCCAAGACAATGTTAGGCCCACCTATTGGCAAGGTTCCCACCGTTCCGTCAGATCCGGGAGTTTTGGGGTGTGAGCAGTCAAGGAACCCGGAAGAGAGAATCCGACGCCGGTGAGGCCATAACACAGGGGGTGATGGAATCTTTGGCATCCAAGACACAGGGCACACTATAACACACATGGTATGGCATACCATGGGACTTGGTGGGATTCAGACGCTCCGGAGCCCCTCGCCGGTGAAACCCTAGCCCCGCTGTAGAAAAAGACGGAACTGCCGTCCTGGCCCCTCTACGTGAGCCGAAAGGGGGTAGAAAAGTGGAACTAGTTTCTTAATTGTGTCATGTTAGGCCCAAGGAACACCCAAGACAATGGTAGGGCCCACCTATTGGTAAGGTTCCCCCCGTTTTGTCAGATCCGGAAGTTTCGGGGTGTGAGCAGTCCTGGAACCCGGAAGAGAGAATCCGACGCCGGTGAAGCCATAACAGAGGGAGTGATGGGATCTTTGGCATCCAAGACACATGGCACACCATAACACACATGGTATGGAATACCATGGGACTTGGTGGGATTCAGACACTCCGGAGCACCTCTCCGTTGAAACCATATATAGCCCCGCTGTAGAAAAAAACGGAACTGCTGTCCTGACTCCTCTACGTGAGCCGGAAGGGGGTAGAAAAGTGGAACTAGTTGCTTGGTTGTGTCATGTTAGGCCCAAGGAACACCCAATACAATGGTAGGGCCCACCTATTGACAAGTTTCCCCCCGTTCCGTCAGTTTCGGGAGGTTCGGGGTGTGAGCAGTCATGGAACCCGGAAGAGAGAATCCGACGCCGGTGAGGCCATAACACAGGGAGTGATGGGATCTTTGGAATCCAAGAAACATGGAACACTCTAACACACATGTTATGTCATATCATGGTACTTGGTGGGATTCAGACGCTCCGGAGCCCCTCTCCGGTGAAACGCTAGCCTCGCTGTAGAAAAAGACGGAACTGCCGTCCTGGCCCCTCTACGTGAGCCGGTAGGGGGTAGAAAAGTGGAACTAGTTGCTTGGTTGTGTCATGTTAGGCCCAAGGAACACCCAAGACAATTATAGGGCCCACCTATTGACAAGGTTCCCCCCGTTCCGTGAGTTCCGGGAGTTTCGGGGTATGAGCAGTCATGGAACCCGGAAGAGAGAATCCGACGCCGGTGATGCCATAACACAGGGAGTGAAGGGATCTTTGGCATCCAAGAAACATGGAACACTCTATAGCACATGTTATGTAATACCATGGTACTTGGTGGGATTCAGACGCTCCATAGCCCCTCGCCGGTGAAACCCTAGCCCCGCTGTAGAAAGAGACGGAACTGCCGTCCTGGCCCCTCTACGTGAGCCGGAAGGGGGTAGAAAAGTGGAACTAGTTGCTTGGTTGTGTCATGTTAGGACCAAGGAACACCCAAGACAATGGTAGAGACCACCTATTGATAAGGTTCCCCCAGTTCCGTCAGTTCCGGGAGTTTCGGGGTGTGAGCAGTCATCGAACCCGGAAGAGAGAATCCGACGCCGGTGAGGCCATAACACAGGGAGTGATGGGATATTTGGCATACAAGAAACATGGCACACTCTATAACACATGTTATGTCATACAATGGTACTTGGTGGGATTCAGACGCTCCATAGCCCCTCTCCGGTGAAACCCTAGCCCCGCTTTAGAAAAAGACGGAACTGCCGTCCTGGCCCCTCTACGTGAGCCAGAAGGGGGTAGAAAAGTGGAACTAGTTGCTTGGTTGTGTCATTTTAGGCCCAAGGAACACCCAAGACAATGTTAGGGCCCACCTATTGGCAAGGTTCCCACCGTTCCGTCAGATCCGGGAGTTTTGGGGTGTGAGCAGTCAAGGAACCCGGAAGAGAGAATCCGACGCCGGTGAGGCCATAACACAGGGGGTGATGGAATCTTTGGCATCCAAGACACAGGGCACACTATAACACACATGGTATGGCATACCATGGGACTTGGTGGGATTCAGACGCTCCGGAGCCCCTCGCCGGTGAAACCCTAGCCCCGCTGTAGAAAAAGACGGAACTGCCGTCCTGGCCCCTCTACGTGAGCCGAAAGGGGGTAGAAAAGTGGAACTAGTTTCTTAATTGTGTCATGTTAGGCCCAAGGAACACCCAAGACAATGGTAGGGCCCACCTATTCGGAAGGTTCCCCCCGTTTTGTCAGATCCGGAAGTTTCGGGGTGTGAGCAGTCCTGGAACCCGGAAGAGAGAATCCGACGCCGGTGAAGCCATAACAGAGGGAGTGATGGGATCTTTGGCATCCAAGACACATGGCACACCATAACACACATGGTATGGAATACCATGGGACTTGGTGGGATTCAGACACTCCGGAGCACCTCTCCGTTGAAACCATATATAGCCCCGCTGTAGAAAAAAACGGAACTGCTGTCCTGACTCCTCTACGTGAGCCGGAAGGGGGTAGAAAAGTGGAACTAGTTGCTTGGTTGTGTCATGTTAGGCCCAAGGAACACCCAATACAATGGTAGGGCCCACCTATTGACAAGTTTCCCCCCGTTCCGTCAGTTTCGGGAGGTTCGGGGTGTGAGCAGTCATGGAACCCGGAAGAGAGAATCCGACGCCGGTGAGGCCATAACACAGGGAGTGATGGGATCTTTGGAATCCAAGAAACATGGAACACTCTAACACACATGTTATGTCATATCATGGTACTTGGTGGGATTCAGACGCTCCGGAGCCCCTCTCCGGTGAAACGCTAGCCTCGCTGTAGAAAAAGACGGAACTGCCGTCCTGGCCCCTCTACGTGAGCCGGTAGGGGGTAGAAAAGTGGAACTAGTTGCTTGGTTGTGTCATGTTAGGCCCAAGGAACACCCAAGACAATTATAGGGCCCACCTATTGACAAGGTTCCCCCCGTTCCGTGAGTTCTGGGAGTTTCGGGGTATGAGCAGTCATGGAACCCGGAAGAGAGAATCCGACGCCGGTGAGGCCATAACACAGGGAGTGAAGGGATCTTTGGCATCCAAGAAACATGGAACACTCTATTGCACATGTTATGTAATACCATGGTACTTGGTGGGATTCAGACGCTCCATAGCCCCTCTCCGGTGAAACCCTAGCCCCGCTGTAGAAAAAGACGGAACTGCCGTCCTGGCCCCTCTACGTGAGCCGGAAGGGGGTAGCAAAGTGGAAATGGTTCCTTTGTTGTGTCATGTTAGGCCCAAGGAACACCCAAGACAATGTTCGGGCCAACCTATTGGCAAGGTTCCCACCGTTCCGTCAGATCCGGGAGTTTCGGGGTGTAAGCAGTCAAGGAACCCGGAAGAGAGAATCCGACGCCGGTGAGGTCATAACACAGGGGGTGATGGAATCTTTGGCATCCAAGACACATGTGCCACTATAACACACATGGTATGGCATACCATGAGACTTGGTGGTATTCAGACACTCCGGAGCCCCTCTCCGGTGAAACCCTAGCCCCGCTGTAGAAAAAGACGGAACTGCCGTCCTGGCACCTCTACGTGAGCCGGAAGGGGGTAGAAAAGTGGAACTAGTTTCTTGGTTGTGTCATGTTAGGCCCAAGGAACACCCAAGACAATGGTAGGGCCCGCCTACTGGCAAGGTTCCCCCCGTTCCGTCAGTGCCGGGAGTTTCGGGGTGTGAGCAGTCGTGGAACCCGGAAGAAAGAATCCGACGCCGGCGAGGCAATAACACAGGGAGTGATGGGATCTTTGGCATCCAAGACACATGGCACAGTCTAACACACATGGTATGGCATACCATGGTACTTGGTGGGATTCAGACGCTCCGGAGCCCCTCTCCGGTGAAACCCCAGACCCGTTGGAAAAAAAGACGGAACTGCCGTCCTGGCCCCTCTACGTGAGCCGGAAGGGGGTAGCAAAGTGGAACTAGTTGCTTGTTTGTGTCATGTTAGGCCCAAGGAACACCTAAGACAATGGCAGTTCCCAGCTATTGGCAAGGTTCCCACTGTTCCGTCAGATCCGGGAGTTTCGGGGTGTGAGCAGTCATGGAACCCGGAAGAGAGAATCCGACGCCGGTGAGGCCATAACACATGGGGTGATGGAATCTTTGGCATCAAAGACACATGGAACACTATAACACACATGGTATGGCATACCATGGGACTTGGTGGGATTCAGACGCTCCGGAGCCCCTCTCCGGTGAAACCCGAGCCCCGCTGTTGAAAAAGACGGAACTGCCGTCCTGGCCCCTCTACGTGAGCCGGAAGGGGGTAGCAAAGTAGAACTAGTTTCTTGGTTTTGTCATGTTAGGACCAAGAAACACCCAAGATAACGTTAGGGCCCACCTATTGGCAAGGTTCCCCCCGTTCCGTCAGTTTCGGGAGTTTCGGGCTGTGAGCAGTCCTGGAACCCGGAAAAGATAATCCGACGCCGGTGAGGCCATAACACAGGGAGTGACGTAATATTTGGCATCCAAGACACATGGAACACTCTAAAAACCATGGTATGTCAAACCATGGTACTTGGTGTGATTCAGACGCTCTGTAGCCCCTTGTAACACCCCAAATTTTGCTACAGCAGGGTGTGTGGTGTTGTTCATATCATACATGCATGAAACCACAAATTTAAGCAATGTTTAAAACAATTTAAATTGTGAATTTAAATGGTTTCAGAAAATCCCCAAAAAGTACTCAATTTTGGTTTCCAAAATTGTGTTCTGAAAAATAATTCAAATACACCAACCAAAAACATGGTGAGTTTGCAAATTTGACAAGGTTTCCAAAAATAATTTTTGCCAATTTTTCTGATTTCAAAAAGGCCCTCAAAAGTTTGTTTCCTTTTCAGTTTTTAAATAGAAAAGGACTAGTTGCAGTTTACAGAAATCACAGGGGGTTTTCCCGAAAATCGTCCTTTGGCTTCTTCCTCCTCACGCCAGTAGAGCTGCTGCGTGTCCTCCATGACGCCATCGTTGCCACCTCCTGCTTGTGGCTCTGCTCGAGAGAATAGACGAGGATACGTCCGCACAAGCACACTCGCAGAACCCCCCTCCCTCGCGCTCCCTCCACTCTCTGTATTTTTCCCTCCGAAGACCAAACCCTGGCCTCACCGGATCCCTCGCCGACGGCCCTCTAGCCCACCCCGGAGCAAACCGAGGCCATCACCGAGCTCCCCGTCCTCCCCTCTTCCTCCCAGGCGAGCGCCGCTTCCCGGGACAACCGGAAGGAGCCGAATCGGGTGCTTCTTCTTGAAGTCCGGCCGCCGGCCGCCGGACTCGGTGCGGCCAACTCCGGCCGGCCCTGCCCCCTCCGACCCCACCAGTAGCTTTCACCGCGACGAGGTGAACCTCCCCATGCCCTTGATTTTCTTCCCCGTGCAACCGTAGCCCGCTGCCGCCGTCGTCCATGCCCCGCCGCCGCGGTAGGTTCGCCGCCGGCCAACTCCGGTGTCCTTTCGTCGAACCATCGCCACCTACAGGACCCCCTCGAGGAGCTGGAGCTAGTGGTACAAACGATTTTGCATCTTACGCGCCGGATCGACGGATTCGAGTTCATAAGGTGGTGATTCAGGAGCGGAGGGTGACGTCCTCCTTCGGTCACTATGACGTCATCGCCGGTTTTTCTCTGTTTCTGGAAGATGGATAATACCTGACACGTGGGCCCATGTTTAATAATAACAGAAAATTGATTATTTTTAGTAATTCAATAACTATTGTTATATAAGTCAGAAAATTAATATGAAAGTATGGAAATGTTCATAAAAATGTAAGCTAACCAAAAATTTCACTTTCATAAATGTCTGACACACTTTATTTTTGGCCTTTATTTAATGTTGTTTAATCATTTAAAAATAGAAAAATAAGTTTTTATTCACTAAAATTGGAAAATTAAAAGTTATATATCAAATTGCTCAAAATGACAATTGGAATCTAGTTATGATGTTTTTAAACCCATCTGGGCACTTTAACTTGCACTCACTTTTAGAATCGCCCGAAACCCCCTCCGGGGTCTACTTCGGGATAATTTCAGTAAAAATGATTAACTGACATACGAACCTAGCAACCCAGCGATTATGTTTAGGGATTTATTTCAGTGCATTAACCTGCTCATGCATACATATTGTGCATTGCATCGATGCCATGGTTGATTGTTCCTCTCCTTCGGTGTTGTTTCCCTCTCGGTAGAACGTGACTCCGAAGTGAAGGTCAACCAATCCATGGCGAATACTTGATCCTAACCGACAAGTCAAGCACTTATTCCTGAAGACTTTATCTGGTTTTCTTATAACCAAGGCAAGCATAACCTCTTATCTGCTCATATATGATTTCAAAGTGATTTGAATCTCGTACTTTGCATTCGGTTCCAAACTATTTGATGTCAGTAGATAGAGTTCTCCTATATACTTCATAACCTAGATATCCTGATCCACTTCACCTAGCAGCTATAGGTTTGTTTGTGCGTGCTCCGCTAAACCTTGTGAGTCTTGCTTAGCCATGCCTAGTTGATGATTCTGGTCAATGCGTGAATCTACCATGTCAGGTGTTTATGATTTGAGTTACCTTTGATAACTTGACTAATCACGGCATGGATGTGAGGCCACAATGGGTTGTGGCGTTTTGTCCTGTTCATGCCCTAGGAGCGAGTTCTCACCTTCGAGCCAAGACTGAGCGTACAGTCACACGTGGGCCGATGAACCCCGCCCGGCTAACTAACTTGTTTAACCTTATCCATGAGCCACGTAGTTTGAGCTTTCCATCTGCGTGTGAGTCGGAAAATGTTTTGGAGAAAACTAGGTCGTGACCGGGACAAGTGATGGACGTACACGGATCTTGTTCCCGACTCACAGAACAGGTGCCGTCAGGAGGTGGCCAACTCCCTGTTGACGGGGTGGCCCTGTTTGGGTTGACTCATGGATATGGTTCGACAAGGTAAAGGCTGGGAATCGACCACCCTCTGCCGGAACTTCCCGGACTAGTGCTAACCCTGGTGGCACTAAGAGTCGGTTGGTACGTGTGGGTAAAGTTGTACACCCCTGCAGGGTTAAATCTTTTCGAAAAGCCGTGTCTGCGGTTAAAGACGACTTGGTGACGGATTCTGTGATCATAGACAACTTAAACGGAATGACTAAAACTTGCTGATAACGATTGAAGGATGCCTCCTCGGAGATGCCGAGAGGGGTTACCTTGTAGCATGAGATAGTGTGGAACAACTGGAGGAGGTGATCTTTGAAGCACGAGGTGCTGAAATGTTTTGGTGGATTAAAAGATGATGATATCAGTAGTTGAGTAGCTTTCTCATCTGTTTTCAAAGTACTCCATGAGACGTGCTATTCCTTCCTCAACTTGCAAAACAAAGATTGCTTTACGCAAATCAGCCTTCATGAAACCCTTTTCGAAATAGCAGATATATAATAGGTTAACTAAGTCTTGTTGAGTACCTCCCGTACTCAGGTTTGCTTAATTTTGGTTCAGGAGAAGATCTCTCATCGGTGGTGATTCAACTTGGACATCGACGAGTAGTTTGGGGTTCCCAGGTAGCAGCCTGGAATCTATGGGCTGGGACGTCGCCTTATGTTGCGGCCTCTTAGGCCTTTTTGGTTCTTGTTGATTAGCAACATATTTTGCTTTCCGTTGTCTGATGTAATGTTGGGTCGTGTGACCTCTGCTTGTAAGCTATACTCTAGTAACATCTGTTTAGTAAAGCTTCTTGTTTAGAGTGTTGCTTTGATCGGTTGTTGGTTTTGAGCTCATTGTTATACAGTTTTGGCTATGCCTGCATAGTTGTCGCAGTCGAGGGGTTGTGGAGCCGATGATCCATGTCCGAGCCCGCCAGTCGATGTGATCGGCCTGGGGCGAGGTAACCCCTGTAACCCTCGATTGTTGTTGCACTTTCTGGACACATAGCATCTCTGTATAGCTTTGGTCCCGTTTCCTTCAGTTTCATTCGATTCGTGGACACTTTGATATGCATACTGGTTATGACTAGCATGGATACAAGGAGTAGTAGACCGGGGATCCGGACTACGTGCCGATGAATCCGGTCTGCCTTCCGTTGTTTGTTGCGGCCGGGGCTAGTAACCCTGAAGCCCTTGTGAGTCCATGGCTAGGAGCACATAACAGTATGTATATCTCTGGGTCCGGGGTCTGACAAGTCTTGGTATCAGAGCAGGACTGCCTGTAGGAAAACCTTACTGCTTGGTCGATGTTGAGTCTAGTGTTTGGGAAAACTACTTTGAAACTTCAAATGATTGTGAAAAAGCTTCTTAGGATTCTTTTTACTCCTTATCTGGTATCGCTCTAACTCTGGGTCACCTTACCTGTTTTGATTTGAAAAGGTTTTGCTATCTCTTCTAGTCATTCAAAACCTAGGTGCCTTCTCTGGCAAGACGTTTTGTACCCAAGTTGACCTAGTTATGAGTTCTAGAGTCGTGTGTGTTCCGTGCTCCGTTATCTCTCGTTTCAAATGGGAGATTTCCTTCCATTCTAATCTCTCAGAGCTGTGTGGTTTCCACATTCTTACATGTCCCAAAATCTCAAAATCCTGAACCTCGAGATCTGCTCTCCATCTCGAATGTATCCGTTATCCTCTGCCCAAATTCGTCCGGAGTTACGCTGTCTTTTGAAAGATGCTTCGTAATCGCTATTCGTAGTGTCCTTCAAGGCACTAAGATAGTAGTTATTCCTTCCTCGATGTTTCAACCTTGGACTTGAACCGAAGGTCCCGGAATGTGCTGAATTGTTGTGGGTTGAACCATGTGATTTCATAACCATGTGATTCCCACGCCATCAGTACAGGATGAAGACCTTTAACCCAAGTTCTGTTTCTTTGGATCCTGAGGAATCTGTTCTACCTCAGGATGGCTAGGTAACCTCAGCTTCAATAGCCATAGGTGTTCTCTAGGAATCAAAAGGGACCATGACAAGAGGGTTCTTTATGATTCTCATATCTTTCTTCTTGGTTCAGCTATATCGACCTTTTGGCATGGGTTCTACACATGAGTATTAACCCGTGCATCCAACGTGATCCCAGGATTTTCCAGAGCACGTTCCTACTCTTAGCTGCTTCCCGAACTCCGTCTGTTGTTTGGAAACCAAGTTACATATGGTGTTGGATTCTTCCAATGCATTTGCTCTTGTTTTCTGTCAAAACATTCCCCTTGGAATGTTAGGAGAAACGAACTCCAGTACCTCGTTCATCTCCAGGACCAGGTCAAAGTTTTGTAATCCACAGATTAAAGAAGTTTCATTAGCTTCTGTTCTGCTCCACCTTCGAGAATCACACTCTTTCATATCACGAGGCTGTGTTAAGTTTCATGGCCTTAATGATGAAGTGATGCTCTCACACATCTTCACCCCGCCTTCCTCCAAGATTGAATGCTTGAGATGGATGGGTATGTTCTTCGACATGTGTACCAGATATTCCTAGCAATCTTTATTGCTTTGAACATCTAAGAAAACATCTCTATCCTTCTTAGCACTACTGGTCACCCAGCCTCTGTTTGAAGTTGACTGAGTCACCAGATCCGTTCAATCCGGTGCACACTTTTGGTCAGAGAGATAGGTTTGTACCAAAGCTCTCAAGACCATATCAATTGCTTTGAAAAGCAAACCTCCCTTCCAAATTCCGAGACATAACGGTAGATTGTGATATTCTGGTTGTCTTTCTAGAAGTATCACCAGGTTGTTACCTGACCGTAACGTCTAAGCAAGGGGTAGTTTGAACTACTCCTTTCTCCAAGGAACCCTGCTGGATATCCTGGACCAGTTGGTTGAGATTAAACAACAACTTGGAGAGTTGAAAGGCAAAAGCTCCGCCTAACTTGATCCTCTGTTAAGGGATGTCTAGTTTCCTTTGTGTTGAAGCAAGATAGTATCTCCGTAGTGGACATGCTATAATTTCCACCTTGGTTTGAATTGGGCTATCGTCAAATCGAGAAAAGATCCAAGGACTATCTCGATGGTGTTTCCACTCATGGTATTTTACCCGAGTACACCTCATGTCCTTTGGTCTGACCAATGTATTGCCTTGTTCATATATCATATGAATCCCTCCTCTTGGAGTGCTTTGATATGGGTGCTGTCAAGCCCATCGATGACATTCCTATTTTCTCAAGTTGCAAGAGGTTCATGTGGAACAAACGGCAACAATATTGAAAACTTTCGAGAACCATCTTTGTGTCATCACGAAGTTGGGTTCTAGATGTTCGAAGTAACCTACTCCGGTTCATGTGCATATGGTGAAAGTTGTCGCCATGGATCCGAGTAAAGTTTTCTTGTTCCCTCGGGAATATCTCCAGTCAGTTATGCATGTGTGGACTATTCTCGAGATGGTTGTTACCTCCATTTACTTGAACAAGTTTGCATCCACACTAAGCCACTGACTGATTGTTCGTGAAAGAGAAGAAGTCTATGATCTTCGATATCTTTGTAATCATCTTTCTCACAAGGACTCCGATGTGTTTTGTTGCAACTAAACCATGTAGGTGCAACCGTATTTCGCCAGTTGCTAATACATGAGTTTTGAATTCTCGCTCATCTTCTTGAGTGTGGCATCATAGTCCATATCTTGAGAATCCAGCATATGTACCTCAATTGTAACCGATGCAATCTCTTAGATCAAACATACCGAGTCTAAGTTACCAACCCTCTAACCAGAGCTGAATCTCAAGCAGCAATGATGGTTGGTGTTTTCTCAAGGGTAATGAATTAGGTCCATTCGAAAATCCGGCATGGTTGATGTGGTGGTTGACACAATTAGCCGGAAGACCTAATGTCATATCTCTTCGAATCCGTAAGAACCGCCACTTCCCGTGAGAATTCTGGTGTGGCTCATTCCAACAAGTTTTCCCTCCCCGTTCTTCCAAACCGGAGTTTTACTTTCACTTGATGACCTATAGAAGGCTTGTCATGAGCCTGCTATCGGTATCTAGAACGTCCAAGATAACTTGGAAGTTGATCTTTCCAATATCCTTCTAACAATCCTACCAATCTTTGTTCTCGTGAAGACAAGTTCACCATGAGAACCATCTCGTGGTGCTTTGTAATCACCTTCGATCAGTTCCCTTTTTCAAGTTGGTTGTACTTGAAGTTTTGATCATCGGACACATGGTGTGAATTTGTCAGTCACTTCAGCCATGGGATCTTAAGCGTGTGGTAAACGTATTGCTACGTCCAACCCATGGTAGAAAGAGATTTCCTATTCCATTCCGGTGTTTCAATCCCCGTTGGTTATCCATTCGTATCGTGTGACCAAGAATTCTCCTTCACTACGGTGTTTCACTATCCTTTGGTTACTGATCTTCTGTCGTGAAGTAACATTCCGACCTTTGACAAAGTTTTCGACAAAATTTGACGGAATGAAAGTTCCGTTATCTTCCGTGTCCACTCCGAAGAGTGAACATGATTTCGTATCAAATTCTCTCCGATGCACGATTACAGTGTTTTCTCATGTTTTCCCTCGTCTACGGATATTACATTGTGATATTCAAGACAACCTCTCCATCTTGGTTATCTGTTTGAAGAAACCTCGATGTCATAAGTTGTTCAACCTTTCGTTTCTAAAAGGATTTAAAGTCTTGTGCAAAGCTCATATTCTAAATCCTCTCCAGATCAATCGTCCGCAAACTTAAAACCTTCTCCTATTCCCTCTGTTACCTTGATGTGTTTCATGCACGATAACTCAACAGTTCTTTATGAACATTCCTGTCATGAGTTAGTCATGAGATACTCGATCTTCGTGAAGATCATTTCCTAAGAGTTTTCCTCTTACCTAAGGTGTATCCGTTCAATACTTCAAGATGCTACGGGTCAACCTCTTCGAGAAGAGAACCGTAAGGTCCGAGAAGATCATTCAAACCTGTGTTCCTTCTTTCTTTCTCCTTCAGGAATCTCGGGACGAGATTCTTGTAAGGGGGGTAGATTTGTAACACCCCAAATTTTGCTACAGCAGGGTGTGTGGTGTTGTTCATATCATACATGCATGAAACCACAAATTTAAGCAATGTTTAAAACAATTTAAATTGTGAATTTAAATGGTTTCAGAAAAATCCCCCAAAAAGTACTCAATTTGGTTTCCAAAATTGTGTTCTGAAAAATAATTCAAATACACCAACCAAAAACATGGTGAGTTTGCAAATTTGACAAGGTTTCCAAAAATAATTTTTGCCAATTTTTCTGATTTCAAAAAGGCCCTCAAAAGTTTGTTTCCTTTTCAGCTTTTAAATAGAAAAGGACTAGTTGCAGTTTACAGAAATCACAGGGGGTTTTCCCGAAAATCGTCCTTTGGCTTCTTCCTCCTCACGCCAGTAGAGCTGCTGCGTGTCCTCCATGCCGCCATCGTTGCCACCTCCTGCTTGTGGCTCTGCTCGAGAGAATAGACGAGGAGACGTCCGCACCAAGCACACTCGCAGAACCCCCTCCCTCACGCTCCCTCCACTCTCTGTATTTTTCCCTCCGAAGACCAAACCCTGGCCTCACCGGAATCCCTCGCCGACGGCCCTCTAGCCCACCCCGGAGCAAACCGAGGCCATCACCGAGCTCCCCGTCCTCCCCTCTTCCTCCCAGGCGAGCGCCGCTTCCCGGGACAACCGGAAGGAGCCGAATCGGGTGCTTCTTCTTGAAGTCCGGCCGCCGGCCGCCGGACTCGGTGCGGCCAACTCCGGCCGGCCCTGCCCCCTCCGACCCCTCCAGTAGCTTCACCGCGACGAGGTGAACCTCCCCATGCCCTTGATTTTCTTCCCCGTGCACCGTAGCCTGCTGCCGCCGTCGTCCATGCCCCTCCGCCGCGGTAGGTTCGCCGCCGGCCAACTCCGGTGTCCTTTCGTCGAACCATCGCCACCTACAGGACCCCCTCGAGGAGCTGGAGCTAGTGGTACAAACGATTTTGCATCTTACGCGCCGGATCGACGGATTCGAGTTCATAGGTGTTGATTCAGAGCAGGGTGACGTCATCCTTCGGTCACGATGACGTCATCGCCGGTTTTTCTCTGTTTCTGGAAGATGGATAATACCTGACACGTGGGCCCATGTTTAATAATAACAGAAAATTGATTATTTTTAGTAATTCAATAACTATTGTTATATAAGTCAGAAAATTAATATGAAAGTATGGAAATGTTCATAAAAATGTAAGCTAACCAAAAATGTCACTTTCATAAATGTCTAACACACTTTATTTTTGGCCTTTATTTAATGTTGTTTAATCATTTAAAAATAGAAAAATAAGTTTTTATTCACTAAAATTGTAAAATTAAAAGTTATATATCAAATTGCTCAAAATGGCAATTGGAATCTAGTTATGATGTTTTCAAACCCATCTGGGCACTTTAACTTGCACTCACTTTTAGAATCGCCCGAAACCCCCTCCGGGGTCTACTTCGGGATAATTTCAGTAAAAATGATTAACTGACATACGAACCCTAGCAACCCAACGATTATGTTTAGGGATTTATTTCAGTGCATTAACCTGCTCATGCATACATATTGTGCATTGCATCGATGCCATGGTTGATTGTTCCTCTCTTTCGGTGTTGTTTCCCTCTCGGTAGAACGTGACTCCGAAGTGAAGGTCAACCAATCCATGGCGAATACTTGATCCTAACCGACAAGTCAAGCACTTATTCCTGAAGACTTTATCTGGTTTTCTTATAACCAAGGAAAGCATAACCTCTTATCTGCTCATATATGATTTCAAAGTGATTTGAATCTCGTACTTTGCATTCGGTTCCAAACTATTTGATGTCAGTAGATAGAGTTCTCCTATATACTGCATAACCTAGATATCCTGATCCACTTCACCTAGCAGCTATAGGTTTGTTTGTGCGCGCTCTGCTAAACCTTGTGAGTCTTGCTTAGCCATGCCTAGTTGATGATTCTGGTCAATGCGTGAATCTACCATGTCAGGTGTTTATTATTTGAGTTACCTTTGATAACTTGACTAATCACGGCATGGATGTGAGGCCACAATGGGTTGTGGCGTTTTGTCCTGTTCATGCCCTAGGAGCGAGTTCTCGCCTTCGAGCCAAGACTGAGCGTACAGCCACACGTGGGCCGATGAACCCCGCCCGGCTAACTAACTTGTTTAACCTTATCCATGAGCCACGTAGTTTGAGCTTTCCATCTGCGTGTGAGTCGGAAAATGTTTTGGAGAAAACTAGGTCGTGACCGGGAAAAGTGATGGACGTACACGGATCTTGTTCCCGACTCACAGAACAGGTGCCGTCAGGAGGTGGCCAACTCCCTGTTGACGGGGTGGCCCTGTTTGGGTTGACTCATGGATATGGTTCGACAAGGTAAAGGCTGGGAATCGACCACCCTCTGCCGGCACTTCTCGGACTAGTGCTAACCCTGGTGGCACTAAGAGTCGGTTGGTACGTGTGGGTAAAGTTGTACACCCCTGCAGGGTTAAATCTTTTCGAAAAGCCGTTTCTGCGGTTAAAGACGACTTGGTGACGGATTCTATGATCATAGACAACTTAAACGGAATGACTAAAACTTGCTGATAACGATTGAAGGATGCCTCCTCGGAGATGCCGAGAGGGGTTACCTTGTAGCATGAGATAGTGTGGAACAACTGGAGGAGGTGATCTTTGAAGCACGAGGTGCTGAAATGTTTTGGTGGATTAAAAGATGATGATATCAGTAGTTGAGTAGCTTTCTCATCTGTTTTCAAAGTACTCCATGAGACGTGCTATTCCTTCCTCAACTTGCAAAACAAAGATTGCTTTACGCAAATCAGCCTTCATGAAACCCTTTTCGAAATAGCAGATATATAATAGGTTAACTAATTCTTGTTGAGTACCTCCCGTACTCAGGTTTGCTTAATTTTGGATCAGGAGAAGATCTCTCATCGGTGGTGATTCAACTTGGACATCGACGAGTAGTTTGGGGTTCCCAGGTAGCAGCCTGGAATCTATGGGCTGGGACGTCGCCTTATGTTGCGGCCTCTTAGGCCTTTTTGGTTCTTGTTGATTAGCAACATATTTTGCTTTCCGTTGTCTGATGTAATGTTGGGTCGTGTGACCTCTGCTTGTAAGCTATACTCTAGTAACATCTGTTTAGTAAAGCTTCTTGTTTAGAGTGTTGCTTTGATCGGTTGTTGGTTTCGAGCTCATTGTTATACAGTTTTGGCTATGCCTGCATAGTTGTCGCAGTCGAGGGGTTGTGGAGCCGATGATCCATGTCCGAGCCCGCCTGTCGATGTGATCGGCCTGGGGCGAGGTAACCCCAGTAACCCTCGATTGTTGTTGCACTTTCTGGACACATAGCATCTCTGTATAGCTTTGGTCCCGTTTCCTTCAGTTTCATTCGATTCGTGGACACTTTGATATGCATAGTGGTTATGACTAGCATGGATACAAGGAGTAGTAGACCGGGGATCCGGACTACGTGCCGATGAATCCGGTCTGCCTGCCGTTGTTTGTTGCGGTCGGCGCTAGTAACCCTGAAGCCCTTGTGAGTCCATGGCTAGGAGCACATAACAGTATGTATATCTCTGGGTCCGGGGTCTGACACCCCTCTCCGGTGAAACCCCAGACCCGCTGGAGAAAAAGACGGAACTGTCGTCCCGGCCCCTCTACGTGAGCCGGAAGGGGGTAGCAAAGTAGAACTAGTTGGTTGTTTGTGTCATGTTAGGCCCAAGGAACACCCAAGAGAATGGTAGGGCCCACCTATTGGCAAGGTTCCCCCCGTTCCGTCAGATCCGGGAGTTTCGGGGTGTGAGTAGTCATGGAACCCTGAAGTGAGAATCCGACGCTGGTGAGGCCATAACACAGGTAGTGATGGGATCTTTGGCATCCAAGACACATGCCACACTATAACACACATGGTAAGGCATACCATGGTACTTGGTGGGATTCAGACGCTCCGTAGCCCCTCTCCGGTGAAACCCCAGACCCGGTGGAGAAAAAGACGAAACTGCTGTCCTGGCCCCTCTATGTGAGCTGGAAGGGTGTAGCAAAGTGGAAATAGTTTCTTGGTTGTGTCATTTTAGGCCCAAGGAACACACAAGAAAATGGTAGGGCCCACCTATTGTCAAGGTTCCCCCGTTCCGTCAGATCCGGGAGTTTCGGGGTGTGAGGAGTCCTGGAACCCGGAAGAGAGAATCCGACGCCGGTGAGGCCATAACACAGGTAGTGATGGGATCTTTGGCATCCCAGACACATGGAACACTCTAACACACATTGCATGTCATACCATGGTACTTGGTGGGATTCAGACGCTCCGGAGACCCTCTCCGGTGAAACCCTAGCCCCGCTGTAGAAAAAGACGGAACTGCCGTCCTGGCCCCTCTACGTGAGCCGGAAGGGGGTAGCAAAGTGGAACTAGTTGCTTGGTTGTGTTCTGTTAGGCCCAAGGAACACCCAAGACAATGTTAGGTCCCACCTACTGTCAAGGTTCCCACCGTTCCGTCACATCCAGGAGTTTCGGGCTGTGAGCAGTCATCGAACCCGGAAGAGAGAATCCGATGCCGGTGAGGCCATAACACAGGGGGTGATGGGATGTTTGGCATCCAAGACACATGGAACACTATAGCACACATGTTATGGCATACCATGGGACTTGGTGGCATTCACACGCTCCGGAGCCCCGTTCCGGTGAAACCCTAGCCCCGTTGTAGAAAAAGACGGAACTGCCGTCCTGGCCCCTCTACGTGAGCCGGAAGGGGGTAGCAAAGTGGAACTCGTTGCTTGGTTTTGTCATGTTAGGCCCAAGGAACACCCAAGACAATGGTAGGGCCCACCTATTGGCAAGGTTCCCCTCGTTCCGTCAATTCCGGGAGTTTCGGGGTATGAGCAGTCCTGGAACCCGGAAGAGAGAATCCGACGCCGGTGAGGCCATAACACAGGGAGTGATGGAATATTTGGCATCCAAGACACATGGAACACTCTAACACACATGGTATGTCATGCCATGGTACTTGGTGGGATTCAGACGCTCCATAGCCCCTCTTCGGTGAAACCCCAGACCCGCTGGAGAAAAAGACGGAACTGCCGTCCTGGCCCCTCTCCGTGAGCCGGAAGCGGGTAGCAAAGTGAAACTAGTTGCTTGGTTGTGTCATGTTAGGCCAAAGGAACACCCAATAAAATGGTAGGGCCCACCTATTGGCAAGGTTCCCCCGTCCCGTCAGATCTGGAAGTTTCGAGGTGTGAGCAGTCATGGAACTCGGAAGAGAGAATCCGACGCCGGTGAGGCCATAACACAAGGAGTGATGGGATCTTTGGCATCCCAGACACATGGAACACTATAACACACATGGTATGGAATACCATGGGACTTGGTGGGATTCAGACGCTCCGGAGCCCCTCTGCGGTGAAACCTTAGCCCCGTTGTAGAAAAAGACGGAACTGCCGTCCTGGCCCCTCTACGTGAGCCGGAAGGGGGTAGCAAAGTGGAACTCGTTTCTTGGTTGTCTCATGTTAGGACCAAGGAACACCCAAGATAATGGTAGTTCCCACCTATTAGCAAGGTTCCCCCCGTTCCGTCAGATCCGGGAGTTTCGAGGTGTGAGCAGTCCTGGAACCCGGAAGAGAGAATCTGACGCCGGTGAGGCCATAACACAGGGAGTGATGGGATCTTTGGAATCAAAGACACATGGAACAATATAACACACATGTTATGGCATACCATGGGACTTGGTCGTATTCAGACGCTCCGGAGCCCCTCTCCGTTCAAACCCTAGCCCCGTTGTAGAAAAAGACGGAACTGTCGTCCTGGCCCCTCTACGTGAGCCGGAAGGGGGTAGCAAAATGGAACTCGTTTCTTGGTTGTGTCATGTTAGTCCCAAGTAACACCCAATACAATGGTAGGGCCCACCTATTGGCAAGGTTCCCCCCGTTTCGTCAGTTCCGGGAGTTTCGGGGTGTGAGCAGTCCTGGAACCCGGAAGAGAGAATCCGACGCCGGTGAGGCCATAACACAGGGAGTGATGGAATATTTGGCATCCAAGACACATGGAACACTCTAACACACATGGTATGTCATGCCATGGTACTTGGTGGGATTCAGACGCTCCGTAGCCCCTCTTCGGTGAAACCCCAGACCCGCTGGAGAAAAAGACGGAACTGCCGTCCTGGCCCCTCTACGTGAGCCAGAAGGGGGTAGCAAAGTGAAACTAGTTTCTTGGTTGTGTAATGTTAGGAAAAAGGAAAACCCAATAAAATGGTAGGGCCCACCTATTGGCAAGGTTCCCTCCGTCCCGTCAGATCCAGAAGTTTCGAGGTGTGAGCAGTCATGGAACTCGGAAGATAGAATCCGACGCTGGTGAGGCCATAACACAAGGAGTGATGGGATCTTTGGCATCCAAGACACATTTAACACTCTAAAACACATGTTATGGAATATCATGGTACTTGGTGGGATTCAGACGCTCCGTAGCCCCTCTCCGGTAAAACCCCAGACCCGCTGGAGAAAAAGACAGAACTGTCGTCCTGGCCCCTCTATGTGAGCCGGAAGGGGGTAGAAAAGTGGAACTAGTTGCTTGGTTGTGTCATGTTAGGCCCAAGGAACAACCAAGACAATGGTAGGGCCCACCTATTATCAAGGTTCCCCCCGTTCCGTCAGATCCGGGAGTTTCGAGGTGTGAGCAGTCCTGGAACCCGGAAGAGGGAATCCGATGCCGGTGAGGCCATAACACAGGGAGTGATGGGATCTTTGGAATCAAAGACACATGGAACAATATAACACACATGTTATGGAATACCATGGGACTTGGTCGTATTCAGACGCTCCGGAGCCCCTCTCCGTTGAAACCCTAGCCCCGTTGTAGAAAAAGAGGGAACTGCCGTCCTGGCCCCTCTACGTGAGCCGGAAGGGGGTAGCAAAGTGGAACTCGTTTCTTGGTTGTGTCATGTTAGGACCAAGTAACACCCAATACAATGGTAGGGCCCACCTATTGGCAAGGTTCCCCCCGTTTCGTCAGTTCCGGGAGTTTCGGGGTGTGAGCAGTCCTGGAACCCGGAAGAGAGAATCCGACGCCGGTGAGGCCATAACACAGGGAGTGATGGAATATTTGGCATCCAAGACAAATGGAACACTCTAACACACATGGTATGTCATGCCATGTTACTTGGTGGGATTCAGACGCTCCGTAGCCCCTCTTCGGTGAAACCCCAGACCCGCTGGAGAAAAAGACGGAACTGTCGTCCTGGCCCCTCTACGTGAGCCAGAAGGGGGTAGCAAAGTGAAAATAGTTGCTTGGTTGTGTCATGTTAGGAAAAAGGAAAACCCAATAAAATGGTAGGGCCCACCTATTGGCAAGGTTCCCTCCGTCCCGTCAGATCCGGAAGTTTCGAGGTGTGAGCAGTCATGGAACTCGGAAGAGAGAATCCGACGCTGGTGAGGCCATATCACAAGGAGTGATGGGATCTTTGGTATCCAAGACACATTGAACACTCTAAAACACATGTTATGGAATACCATGGTACTTGGTGGGATTCAGACGCTCCGTAGCCCCTCTCCGGTGAAACCCCAGACCCGCTGGAGAAAAAGACAGAACTGTCGTCCTGGCCCCTCTATGTGAGCCGGAAGGGGGTAGAAAAGTGGAACTAGTTGCTTGGTTGTGTCATGTTAGGCCCAAGGAACAACCAAGACAATGGTAGTTCCCACCTATTAGCAAGGCTCCCCCCGTTCCGTCAGATCCGGGAGTTTCGAGGTGTGAGCAATCCTGGAACCCGGAAGAGAGAATCCGACGCCGGTGAGGCCATAACACAGGGAGTGATGGGACCTTTGGAATCCAAGACACATGGAACACTATAACACACATGGTATGGCATACCATGGGACTTGGTGGGATTCAGACGCTCCGGAGCCCGTCTCCGGTGAAACCCTAGCCCCGCTGTAGAAAAAGACGGAACTGCCGTCCTGGCCCCTCTACGTGAGCCGGAAGGGGGTATCAAAGTGGAACTAGTTGCTTTGTTGTGTCATGTTAGGCCCAAGGAACATCCAAGACAATGGTAGGGCCCACCTATTGGCAAGGTTCCCCCTGTTCTGTCAGATCCGGGAGTTTCGAGGTGTGAGCAGTCATGGAACCCGGAAGAGAGAATCCGACGCCGGTGAGGCCATAACACAGGTAGTGATGGGATATTTGGCATCCAATACACATGGCACACTCTAACACACATGTTATGGCGTACCATGGGACTTGGTGGGATTCAGACGCTCCGTAGCCCCTCTCCGGTGAAACCCCTGACCCGTTGTAGAAAAAGACGGAACTATCGTCCTGGCCCCTCTACGTGAGCCGGAAGGGGTAGCAAAGTGGAACTAGTTGTTTGTTTGTGTCATGTTAGTCCCAACGAACACCCAAGAGAATGTTAGGGCTCAGCTATTGTCAAGGATCCCCCCGTTCCGTCAAATCCGGGAGTTTCGGGGTGTGAGCAGTCCTGGAACCCGGAAGAGAGAATCCGACGCCGGTGAGGCCATAACACAGGGAGTGATGGGATCTTTGGAATCCAAGACACATGGAACACTATAACACACATGGTATGGCATACCATGGGACTTGGTGGGATTCAGACGCTCCGGAGCCCCTCTCCGGTGAAACCCTAGCCCCGCTGTAGAAAAAGACGGAACTGTCGTCCTGGCCCCTCTACGTGAGCCGGAAGGGGGTATCAAAGTGGAACTAGTTGCTTTGTTGTGTCATGTTAGGCCCAAGTAACACACAAGACAATGGTAGGGCCCACCTATTGGCAAGGTTCCCCCCGTTCTGTCAGATCCGGGAGTTTCGAGGTGTGAGCAGTCATGGAACCCGGAAGAGAGAATCCGACGCCGGTGAGGCCATAACACAGGTAGTGATGGGATATTTGGCATCCAAGACACATTTCACACTCTAACACACATGTTATGGCATACCATGGGACTTGGTGGGATTCAGACGCTCCGTAGCCCCTCTCCGGTGAAACCCCTGATCCGCTGTAGAAAAAGACGGAACTGTCGTCCTGGCCCCTCTACGTGAGCCGGAAGGGGTAGCAAAGTGGAACTAGTTGTTTGGTTTTGTCATGTTAGTCCCAAGGAACACCCAAGAGAATGGTATGGCTCAGCTATTGGCAAGGATCCTCCCGTTCCGTCAGATCCGGGAGTTTCGGGGTGTGAGCAGTCCTGGAACCCGGAAGAGAGAATCCGACGCCGGTGAGGCCATAACACAGGGAGTGATGGGATCTTTGGAATCCAATACACATTTCACAATCTAACACACATGGTATGGAATACCATGGTACTTGGTGGGATTCGGACGCTCCGTAGCCCCTTTCTGGTGAAACCCGAGACCCGCTGGAGAAAAAGACCCCCTCTATGTGTGCCGAAAGGGGGTAGAAAAGTGAAAATAGTTTCTTGGTTGTGTCATGTTAGGCCCAAGGAACACCCAAGACAAAGGTAGTGCCCACCTATTGCCAAGGTTCCCCCCGTTCCGTCAGATCCGGGAGTTTCGTGATGTGAGCAATCCTCGAACCCGGAAGAGAGAATCCGACGCCGGTGAGGCCATAACACAGGGAGTGATGGGATCTTTGGCATCCAAGACACATGGAACACTATAACAAATATGGTATGGCATACCATGGGACTTGGTGGGATTCAGACGCTCCGAGCCCCTCTCCGGTTAAACCTAAGCCCCGCTGTAGAAAAAGATGGAACTGTCGTCCTGGCCCCTCTACGTGAGCCGGAAGGGTGTAGCAAAGTGGAACTAGTTGCTTGGTTGTGTAATGTTAGGCCCAAGGAACACCCAAGACAATGTTAGGGCCCACCTATTGGCAAGGTTCCCCCCGTTCCGTCAGATCCGGGAGTTTCGGGGTGTGAGCAGTCATGGAACCCGGAAGAGAGAATCCGACGCCGGTGAGGCCATGACACAGGTAGTGATGGGATCTTTGGCATCCAAGAAACATGGGACACTATAACACACATGGTATGTCCTGCCATGGTACTTGGTGGGATTCAGACGCTCCCTAGCCCCTCTCCGGTGAAACCCCAGACCCGCTAGAGAAAAAGACGGAACTGCCGTCCTGGCCCCTCTACGTTGTAACACCTGGGGTGTACCTGTTTGTTTGCTGGCATCATATGCATCACATGGCATAAGCATTGCATCATGTTTTCTAAACCACTCAAAACTCCAAAACAATTTAAATTGTTCAAAACCCTAATGGTAAAATTCAAATAACCAACTCCAAATCAAATCAATCCTTTTCAATATGGGTTTAAATATTACAAATTTGGCAAACAAATTAAATCAAATAATGTTGGTATGTTTGCTTGATATGTGTTAAATAAAACTTTGTTTATTTCTACAATTCCCAAAATCAAACCTTATTTTAAATCCAACTAATATTTCCAAGTTTGAAATAAAAACCAACCTTGCTTTCCATTATTGTTTTGCAACTTAATAGTAATTGTTTAGCAAATTAAAACCCCAACTCCTATTTCTACCTCTCTCTCTCTCTTTCATTCATCTACAAAAAAAAGAGAAAGAACAAAAGAATAAAGAAGCAAAAAAAAAAAACCCTTTTGGGGGCTGGGGAGGCAGGCCAAGCCCACCTACAACCCAGCCCACCACAGACCGTTCCCAAGCCCAGCCCCAAACTCTGTCTTCCTCGTACGGACCAGGGGGAGAGGTCGCTGTCAACCACCCCCCCCCACCGAGCCCTCACCTGGTCCCCTCCACCAACCCCTTCCCTATATCTCCCCCCTCAAGATCCCTCGAACCCTAGCCTCTACCACCTCTCCCTGCTACTGTTCCACTCCGCCGCCGTCTCACCTCTCTCCCCCCCAATTCCTCTGTCTCTGAACCTCGTCCACCATCACCGTATTTCATGGTCGCTGTTGGACGCGGCGGGCTCGCCACGGCCATCTCGAGACTCCCCTGCCGGCGGGAATGGAACTAGGGGTTGACCCTCGTCGGATTTGGTGAAGGCTCGGGGGCGAGAGGCTGGCCGAGTCGACGGCGCCATCGGTGTTATCTCGCCGACGCCGGCCATCTCTGCCACCGACCGCTTCCACGAGCAGCCGCAGGTGCGCTCCCCTTCCTCCTCCCTACCTCTACTGATCGTACCCGTTCTCACACCGCACCACATGCCCGCACTCCTCCACGGCGGCCCCTTCCAGCAGCCGCGGCGAGCGGCAGTGAGCGTCGATCGCTCGCCCGCTCCCTGTACTCCATCGTTGCGTGTACCTGACATCGCAAGCAGGAAGTTCAGTTTTGTTAGATTGGATCGCGAGGCAACACTTTAAAAGGAATGCCTCTCCTTTACGTACAACAACATCCACCCAGCCCAGTGGCTTGTGCCTTTGTGTTGCGCTCGGGAGACCCGGGTTCAAGTCCTCGTTCGGCCGAATAAAGGCCACTCTTTTTGGATTTCTGCGCGTGCGGCCGGGACCCGCCTGTCATCGACCTGGTAGGCCACCTCAGCCCGCACCAGCCTCGCTGGCACCCCGCGTGGCCTGGGCCCGCACGGCAGCGGCTAGGGTAGGAAGCAGATCCGTAACAAAAGGTTTCTGCGCATTCCTATTGATTACTAAATCCATTTAAACAACAAAATTGAATATAAAACTTCAAAATTTAATATCTTTTGTTCTGTAAACCCAATAAATAAAAACTTTATATGTTTTCAGATCCAAATTTCCTAAACTTTCCAAATATCCAATTTGTGTACTGTTTTGGAAACTTCAAATGTATTTAAAATTCAAACTTAAATATTTCAAATGCTAATTTCTAAAATCCATAACTAATTATTTATAAGTCCAAATAATGCACATAAAATATGTTTTCCATACCATTTTGAATAACCTTTTCAAATATAATTTTTGTTTCCTGGTTTGAACAATTTAAATTGCCTAAACAATTTAAATCTTGTTTAATTCAATTAAAAATTGTTTAATATTGTTTAATTCATAATTAAATAATCCTAAGTCCAATTTCAAAATGTGAAACATGTAATCCAACTAAAATTTGATGTTCTTTTCAAATATCAACTTTATTATTTGTTTTGAACATTTTAAATGGATGAAAACAACAAATACTTGTGTGTTCCCTTTAAGGCACCCAAAATTCCCTAAGTTAATAATAAAATTCTAAATTGCTACACCCTATTTTAATTTGATTCTAATGTTGTTATTTTGTTGTTTTCCTCATCCATGCATCATGCTAATCCACTTTCACCTATTGGTTAGTTGGAAAACAATTGTTTCAACCATAATTCATGGGCTTTTCATATGCAACTCAAATTGCATATGGGTCCATTTAAATTTGATTATCTTGTCAACTAGCTTACCTTGATGCATCTTTAAACTTGTCATGCATCCATATCTTGATCATGCTGGATCTTTTGTCGTAGTAGTAATTGTTGCATCCGGTGTTTGTTCGAGGTTCATTGCTTCTTCCCGGATAGGACGTTGAGATGATGTGAGCAACGACAAGTTCTGCTACCTTGCGGGATCTCAGGAAAGTATACTCACTTGCTGCCATATGGCTGCCTTTCATCACTTGTTACCGATTCTTTCCGTTGATTCTTTTCTGCTAGCCTTAGTGGTAGTTGTTCCTGTTACGAACCCATCACATGAATCCCTTAACCTTGATATTGCCTCACCTCCATACCTACAGCCTTTTTTTGAGCCTGTTCTCATCTAGCATGCTTAGAGTTGCTTTTGCTCGAGCCTGTTGTCGGTTATTTCTTTTACTATCGTACTATTGTTGTTGTTACCGTTCCGGGGCTCGAAATATTAATCAATCAATCTTGTTAATGCTACTGTTAATAATAACTTGATGATAAGGCACCGGCAGGAGGCCCTTTGTGGTTTTGAGGCCTGCTAGTGTCGACCCCCTAATTAGGAAAAGGGTCTTGTCTACTGATCCATGATGAGCGCACTACCCGCATGTGGGAAGCGAGTATGGGCGCCCCCCTCAACTGACTCGATTCGCATCTCGTCCAAATCGCCGTACTAGTTCGGGTGTTCCATTTGCTGCATCATATGCAGGTACGAACCCTTGGCGCCAGGGTGGAACTTTTGTAGTCGGCATTTAGGGCGGCGTGGTCTTCCAGTGCTATGAGGGTCCTCCTTTTCTT
This sequence comes from Alopecurus myosuroides, assembly GCA_028641055.1. Lineage (NCBI taxonomy): Eukaryota > Viridiplantae > Streptophyta > Magnoliopsida > Poales > Poaceae > Alopecurus > Alopecurus myosuroides. Next base: position 45,229,946 of record CM054057.1, on the reverse strand, counting down.
CGGGGGGCTCGATTAGCCGCGCACGCACAGCACGCGGTGCTTTGGGCTTGATGCGAAGAAGGGTTGGTTGTGTAGAGTACCTCGCTTGGTGGGTTAGCTCCCCATCTGGCGGGTTATTCTTGCGTGTACGGTTACTATGGTGCACCCCTGCAGGGATAATCTTCTCGAGAAGCCGTGTTTTCCGCGGTTATGGATTACTTGGTGAAAGTACTGGCTAACAAGTACTCAGGACAACTTCAACATAATGATCAATCATGTTTCACCCAATGATTAATAACTTGACTAGTAATAGGTTATTCACACAATAACTTGACTCATCTTTAATACAACGGAGTGAGTCATCCTCGGATTGCTTCTTTGGATAAGGGGCGAGATCCAGGATGGGTTTGTTTGAAGTTATCTTTCAGTTGGTTACTATCACCCGATCTTATCTCCTTTCTGATAGTTGGAAGCAATAGAATCTCTGTAGTTGGTTAGTGCAGCCTGCTGTAGCTTATTTGCAATAACCCCTTCCTTTCCGTTGATCCTAAAGTATTTGTATCTTGTGATGATTGGCTACGCCGGTATTCTTGTGAGTATGGGCTTTGTCCCCCTTGCCAGTACTTAACCGTACTGACCCACGAATCTCTTTCGTGGCTGCAAATTCCAAATTGCAGTCAACAGGTTTGAAGTCTGACGACGTTAGCTTGGGAATCCCTCCGGCTTGGCCTGGGCAGGGATTGGACGCTCTCGGTTATCTTCAGGACTCTTAGTCCCATTTGGATCTTGTCCGTAGCCGGACGTTTGTTTCTTCCGCTGTTATTTGGATCTTTGTAATATAGCAGTTGTATCCCTGGCTCGTCTGAGTCATCTTGTATCTATCTGATTCTGTTGTAATTGTGGAATATTCGTGAACTATTGTAATGTTATCATAATTGGCAACCTGGAATCGGTTATTATGCGGATTTGGCGGGAATGCTGAAATCTGCATAGTGCCCGATCTCGGGGCGTCACATACGTGAGCCGGAAGGGGATAGAAAAGTGGAACTATTTGCTTGGTTGTGTCATGTTAGTACCAAGGAACACCCAAGACAATGGTAGTTCCCACCTATTGGCAAGGTTCCCCCCGTTCCGTCAGATCCGGGAGTTTCGGGGTGTGAGCAGTCCTGGAACCCGGAAGAGAGAATCCGACGCCGGTGAGGCCGTAACACAGGGGGGTGATGGGATCTTTGGCATCCAAGACACATGGAACACTATAACACACATGGTATGGAATACCATGGGACTTGGTGGGATTCAGACGCTCCGGAGCCCCTCTGCGGTGAAACCCCTGACCCGCTGTAGAAAAAGACGGAACTGTCGTCCTGGCCCCTCTACGTGAGCCGGAAGGGGGTAGCAAAGTGGAACTAGTTGTTTGGTTGTGTCATGTTAGGCCCAAGGAACACCCAAGACAATGGTACAGCCCACCTATTGGCAAGGTTCCCCCCGTCCCGTCAGATCCGGAAGTTTCGGGGTGTGAGCAGTCATGGAACCCGGAAGAGAGAATCCGACGCCGTTGAGGACATAACACAAGGAGTGATGTCGTGGTGGTATCACGGAAGATGCCATGGGATGGCTAAGGTTGGGGCCGATGGACACTGGAGGTGCTCGGGGAGGGATCACATGGCGAGTATCCGCGTGTGGTAAGTCACAATCACTTGAAACAACAAGATCTTACCCAGGTTCAGGGCCCTCGTGTGGAGGTAACACCCCTACTCCTTCCTCTCTCTTTATATGGGTGTTTACCGAGTAGCCACAGTACAATACAGGCCTTCACCCGAGTAGCCACATCTAGGTTCCGAACCTCTCATAGGAGGAGGCAGGGCACCTTATATACTGGTGCCCAGCCGGATAGAATAAAACTAAAAGGTACAGCTTGATAGGACAGGAGCACTGCAGAACCACGCACTCCTCCGGGTTCCCACTGACGCGTGCACCGTAAGTCGTCGCGCCGTCCGGAGATGGGAACTGTCCACCCTTGTCAGTTAGATAGGGTAGGCTCCTAGTCCTGTGATGTCCCCTCTGTCAGTGACAGGACTAGACAGGCGCCTACCACACTGTAGCCACGCCGGAGCGCGGATAATCACGCGCTCCGTAAGTGGAACCGCACGCCGTACGGACGCAGGATATGCGGGATCCTTTGTCAGAACGGCTCCATTGACTTATGGCCCGAGTAGGAAACCACTCCCTCTACTCAGACCAACTCCTCTACTCGGAGGGATGTAACTTCCTTGATTCTTCTTTCTGGCCATTGGTGGGTACGAACGTATAGCAACCTACCGGGTAGCAAGTACCGGGTAGCCAGCTACTTAGTCAAATAGCCCCTTTGATCTTTCCTTTAGCACTTGCCTTACCCCTACTCGGGGGTAACCCGCCGACATTAGTCCCCGAAGCTGGTAGAGTCCTGCGAACTTGTTCACTGGGCCCTGCCAGCTTAAAAACAAATCTTGTCTTCGTACCGTAAGAGACCGAGTAGCCCCTCCGTGTAGCCCTTAACTCTTGCTTGAATCTCTTCTTCTCCGAGTAGCACTGTCCTTCTTCTCTGATGCCGAGTAAAATGACTTAGCGAAATCTCGAAACACAATCCCGCTCAAACTGTGCGAATCCACCTCCGCGTGTCGCTACGGGGCACGTGTCACACCCCCGTACCCCCGATGCCTCGGTGCCTGGGACACTACAGGCCACGCGCCAATAACTGCACCTCGGGCCCACTAGCATGTTATGTCACTTAAATCGCACTAAATCGCCCACGATCTCGACGTGGGATTAACTGCGCCCGTTACGCGCGCAATATGCATGGTGTGCGTTTCTAACCGGTGCGCAACCCACGCCGCACGATCTCCGTGCACGATCAATTCGCGAATATTCCGCTGGTAACGGCAACTCGAGGGGAGAGATAAATACCCCCTCGACGCCTTCTTCTTCTTCTCTTTCCTGCTCACTCCAATCTCCCGCTCCTTCGTCTCTCCGCTGCCGCCGAGCGCACCGCCACCGCAACCTCTTGCCGCGTCGCTGCTCCACGCGCCGCCGGAGAGACACATAGAGAGATCCCAGAGCCTCCAAACTACGATTCGCATCTCCCACTAGCGCCTCCGCCTCCAATCTTCACCGCGCATCTCCGTTGCCATGGCTGCCCACGAAGACGACGATGTCGCCGCCAGCGCCGGCTGGGAAGGCTCCGATGTCACCTCGGAGGATTGCCAATGGCTCGTGAACACGCGCCGCGTGCCTCCCGGCGTGACTTGCCGCCATCCAGGTACGGAGATCGTACCCAAACCAGAGAAGGATGAGTACGCTGTCTTTCTTGCGCACTTCAAGCGCGGCTTCGGCCTCCCGATCTCTGATTTCTTCGCCAAATTTCTCAAGCATTTCGGCCTTCAGCCACACCATCTCCCACCAAATTCTCTTATCATGCTCTCCACCCACGCCGTGGTGTGTGAAGCTTTTCTGGGCGTGTATCCCACTATCCACACCTGGGCGCGGTACTTCTTTTTCTGCAAACAGAGTATCCCCAATCCGGGTAAAACAGATAGCGCCCGCGCCATGACCCAGACGGGATGCAGTATGATGCTGCAGCGCTCCACGGGTAGCCATCCGCGAGCTAAGGGATTGGAGTCTGTGCGCAAGTGGAAGCGCAGCTTCCTCTACGTGAAGAACGTAGCCACTGAAGAAGGGAAGCCGATCCAGGACCGGATAGGCCTTCCCAAGTTCAAGAACGCCCTGCCAACCCAGCAGAACTGGGGCTACCACACGAGGGCCACCGTCGAGGACGTCATCCAGGTTGAGCGACGCCTGGCCGAGTTGCGCGAGGAGGGGCTTCTCCACGATGATCCGATTGCCTGCTGGATCTCGCGCCGGGTACTCCTGCTTCAGCGCCGCTCGCACAAGATGTGCTACACGGGAGGAGCCCGTGACTGCACAAGGACCACAACTTTCGAGCTCAGCAAGTCGGAGGTGGCTGTCTGGACCAGGTCCATCATGCACACCACGCTGAAGGACGATTGGCTTTATGGCTTCGAGCCGTATAGCCCCACTAAGCGCATTGGAAAGGTTAGTACTCTGTGCTTTACTTCTGCACTTTGATACCGAGTAGATGGCTTCTCAGCTTTGTATGCTTTAGTATTTGCATGCTGCACCAAGTAGAACAACATAAGTAGCTTGTCGGCTTTTTATGCTTTGTGTTTGCATGCCTTGCCAAATAGAAATCCTTGGCTGAATATGCTTTGTGTTTGCATGCCATTCCGAGTAGGACATCACAGAATTCTCCTTTGGCTTTATATGCTTTATGTTTGCATGCCTTGTCGGGTAGAAATACTTAGCCAAATATGCTTTGTGTTTGCATGTTGCTCCGAGTAGGACCCCTTAGCCTTATATGCTTTGTGTTTGCATGCTATACCGGGTAGAACTTCATAGCCGAGAACTCAACTCACAGTGCCATCTGTTTGCCTTTTCAGCACATCGATCGCCAGGGAGAAGAAGACGTTGAAGTCTTCGAGGGCAACTGGCACGATGACCGAGAAGAGGATGATGAGAAGGCCTACGACACCCAAGACACTCTCTGCATCCTGCATGCCACTCAGCCTGGTAAGCACCTGAGTTGACGCGTCCATCCGGGATTGGTCCGAGGACGACGAAGGTGACAAAGTTCACCTTTCTTATCACGAGTAGCGCGCTCTGATTTCCTTTTCCGTTTCTGAATCCCTTTTCTCTTTTCTGCAGAGGATCCCGAGCATGAGGATGATGAGGAGGCCCTCGATGTCCAGCCCCTATCTGTGGCTGCTCCCACCACCCGGAAGAGGGCGGGCAGCGGTGCCCAAGAACCTGCTGCCAAGAAGACGAAGAAGACGGGTGGCAAGAAGCTCACCACTAACAGAAGGCAACCCCCCTCCCGCAAAGGGTGAGTTGTTCCATCCAAACACCAACTCGCTACTGCTTCTCGCTGTTCTGCTCTCTGTCTCTTTTCCTGAATTGCTTCCTTCCTTCAGCGATCCTTTGGATGCTGACGCTGCCGCGGCTCCCACTCGTACCAAGAGGAAACCCGTCGTGGACCTCGAGAAGCTTGTCGACCTCTCGGACGATGACGAGCCAGCACCGCGGGGTAGGACGCGTGCGCCCTCTCCAGTGAAGCTAGAAGAAGAAGACACCGGCGCCGAGAACACGGGCGCTCGTGATCAAGATGACCAGAACATGGAGCAGCAGACCTACGCGTACCAGAGTGCGCAGGATGCTGCTCACAATGAGACGCCTACCTCTCCCCCAGCTACCACAGCTGGGGAGAATGTTAATCAAGAAGCCGAGAACCAAGACCGTGCCACCCTTGAGAGGCCGGATGACAACACCGAGCAGCAGGAAGAACAAGCTGCAGCTCAAGAAGACCCCGCGGCCAGGCCGCGGGTAGAAGAAACAACAGACCTCCAACCTGATCCCGCTGCCGAGCAGCGGGTTGAGAAGACCGTGGTGGAGCCCGTGCTCCAGAGCCAAGCGCAGCCAGACGCTGCGCAGGGTAGCCGGCCCCTTGTGCCGCCTACCCAGCAGGCTACTCCACCAACTGTACCAAGCCCTCCACCGAAGGAGAACACGACCAAGACTGCTTCTCAGCTTATGCCTCCACCCTCTTCACGCCAAGCGCCTCCGTCCGCTTCTCGGGCGGACACTACTTCCAAGAAGACCGCCAAGCCTGAAGCTGCAGCTGTTCGGAAGAACCCAGCGCGCAAGGTTGCGCAGTACACGGATCTGATGCCACCGCCCAAGGGACCAAAGGGCACTGCAACTCACCACTGGCGCTGCTGCTGGATCTGCAGGCCCAGGCGAAGGGTCGAGTGCTGTTCGCGCACAAGGCAGCTGGCCATCGTACCTGATGGAGGTGTCCCAGCAGCACAGCATCTCCCTGGCCAAGGGCGAGAAGCGGCTTTCCGCCCTGCAGGAAGGCCAAGCCAAGGCTGTGGCTACCCAGTCCAAAGCCAAGAAGCCTGTTGACTTCCACTCGCGAGAAGCCAGTGAGGACGACATCGAGTCAGAGGGGCTAACCGCGGTCCTGGACCGGGTAGGCTTCGTGGACAAGGTCTGGGAGAGCGATGCTCTCGGCATCGAGAAGTGGAACGGCAACACCTTGGGCGCTGTGGACCACTACCGTGTCGATTGGAACAAGGACGACATTGGCTCTGTTCAAATGACCATCGCCTCCGACACCTGCCCGCTAGCCGGGAAGCTGTTCTGCCTCTGCAAAGCCGCCGAGGACGTGGAGCAAACATACGCCGTAAGTTTTTTTTTGCTTCCCTTGCTTTTTCTTGCTTTTCCGAGTTGCAGTTTTTCTTTTCTTCTTCTCTTTTTTTTCCTCTTAGCTATTCCCCAGTCCCGAGATTCGGGCCGAGTAGACGGGTGCTCAACCGAGTTGCCGTCTTCTCGGGCCAAATTGTCGCACCCGGACTTCTAAAGGATACTCGCCGTTCCGTTGAACAGTAGTAGATTGGATTACGGAGCTTACCGGCACCCGCGTCCTCTTACGAGTAGGCCAACACACGTATGTGTGACAACCAACCCCTATCTGTTCAGCGTCGACGTAAACTATCCCATCGAAATCAGGACACTACCATTGACGTACTTCATACCATACACACATGGTACGTCAACGGCTTTGAACAAACTGATAACACAACATATCTCTAAGACACAAAAGATTGAAATAAGTTGCAACTGGCCCTCACTAGGGCAGAGAATAGCAAATACAATCATCCAGAGGACACATGTCCCAACATAACATCATTACATCTCAGCGGAAGCATTCAAAGGGGTCTGAGTACAGACAAATCCAAATAGGCTTAAGAAGCCGGAAACTGAAATAAAGACGGAGCCCATCCACGATGTCTCGGATCCTGCCCGGGTCCGCTAACTACTCGTCAGCAGCCTCGTCAAACTCCATGTAGTAGCCGTCACCTGGATCCTCGTAAGCGTAGTCTGCGGAAACCACAGCCCCAAAGGGGTCAGCACATAGACGTACTGGCAAGCAAGACTCACAGTTCACCAAAGTGTAGCCCGTCAACACCAAGCACAGATGCCTCGGGTTCAACGGAAGGAAAAAGATATAAAAGATGCTGCAACTGGCTGCGCTAACCAACTACAGAGATTCTACCACTTCCGGCTAACAGAAAGGAGATAAGATCGAGTATTGTAACCAACTGAAAGATAACTTCAAACAAACCCATCCTGGATCTCGCCCCTTATCCAAAGAAGCAATCCGAGGATAACTCACACAGTTGGATTAAAGATGAATCAAGTTGTTGTGTCAATAATCCTATTACTAGTCAAGTTGTTAATCATTGGGTGTAAGGTTGTTAATCATTAGGTTTAAGTTGTCCTGAGTACTTGTTAGCCAGTACTTTCACCAAGTTAACCATAACCGCGGAAAACACGGCTTCTCGAGAAGATTATCCCTGCAGGGTTGCACCAATTTGGCCGTACACGTATGAATAACCCGCCAGATGGGATGCCTCCCACCAAGCGGGGCACTCAACACAACTCAACTCTTCTTCGCATCAAGCCCAAAGCACTTTGGGTGCACGGCTAATCAAGCCCCGAAGAAAAGGGACCCTCATAGCACTCTAAAACCGTGTCCCCCTATATGCAGACTACAAAAGTTCCACCCTGCGCTGGGCTCGCAAAAACATGCATGCGGCAAATGGAAAACACGAACTAAATGAGATGATTTGGACGAGATGCGAATCGAATCAAATTGAGGGGGGCGCCCATACTCGCTTCCCACATGCGGTTAGTGCGCTCATCATGGATCAGTAGACAAGACCCTTTTCCTATTAGGGTCGACACTAGCAGGCCTCAAAACCACACAGGGCCTCCTGCCGGTGCCTTATCATCAAGTTATTATTAACAATAATATTAGCATGATTGATTGATTAAACATCGAGCCCCCAGAACATAATAAAGATATAGTAACTGAAAGTAACGGGTAACAGACTCGAGCAGAACAACCTAAGCATGCTAGTAAGACACTGGCTCAAACAATAGGGTTGTAGGAGTGGTGGTGAGGCAATATCAGGGTTAAGGGATTCATGTGATAGGTTCGTAACAGAAACAACTACTACTAAGGCTAGCAGAAATAGACAACGGAAAGTATCGGTAACCAGGGTTGAAAGGAACACAATGGTTCATGTGAGTGATAACTTGCCTGCAAACTCAGCAGCCTGGTACTGAGCTAGATCCTCAGAAGGGGTGCTGTAAAGATCGTCTGTCTCAACGTCGTCGTCTATCCGAGAAGAAGCGAACAAACAAGACAGAAATATAAACAATCAATATCATGGCATAGTGCACAATTAGGGGATGATGCATGTCAGGTTAATGGTTGCATCAAAATAAACTAGCTAGCATGGTAACACAATTTAAATGGACCCATATGCAATTATGAGTTGCATATGGAAAAGGGTCCATGAATTAAGTGGAAACAAATGATCTACGATTTAGTTACCATGTGATAATTTATTACCATGATGCATGCATGATGATAACAACAAATTAACAACAAAAGATGCAAGTGGAAAAGGGATTTAACAAGTTTGGAAATTATTTATTAAGTTGGAAATTTTTGGTTACTTAAACATGTCACACAAGCATTTGTTGTTTACATCAATTTAAAGTGTTCAAAACAAGTAACAAAATTCATATTTGAAAAGAATACCAAATTTTAGTTGGATTACATGTTTCAAATTTTGAAATAGGAGTTAGGATTAATTTATTATGACTTAAACAATATTAAACAAGTTTTAATTGAATTTAAAACAAGTTTGAATATTATTTGAATTTTATTTGTTCAAAACATAAATTCAAACTCACATTTGAATAGTTCATATTTTTCTAGTTTGAAAACATATTTTGCATGTTCAAAAATAATTTATTTGGAGCAAGATATGATTTAATCAAATTTAAATGAATTAAACAAGGATTAAATTATTTAGGCAATTTAAATTATTCAAACCAGGAAACAAAAATTATATTTGAAAAGGTGAGTTGAAATGGTATGGAAAACACATTTTATTTGCAGTATTTGGATTAAAGATGAATTAGTTATGGAATTTAGAAAATTGCATTTGAATTATTTGAATTCAAATTAAATTGCATTTTGAAATTTCAAAACAGGAAACAAATGATACCAATAGATAGAGAATTAAATTTAGACTAGCACACATATTTTATTTTCATTTATTGGAGTTATAAAACTAAAGTTATGGTCAAAATACTTTCAGGGACCAATCTGCAATTCTAAAAGGATTTCTTTTTAAAACAGAAACGTGCAGAAACTTTTTATACGCACTGGGGGGCTACCCTGCCACTGCCAGTGGGCCACAGGGTGACCGTGCGCTTGCGTGGCTAGCAAGTGGCTGACAGGGGGCCCTCCCTGTCAGCGTGGCGTGGAAAAAAGGGTGGGATTTCTCCCGGGGAGAGCCAGGACTCGAACCTGGTACACCTCGCTCGCGTGCGCTGTGCCTGAACCAGTGCGCTGCTCGCGTTTCTTATCAGATAACAGAGATGCATACAGGTTAAGGTTACAACGTGGATCTGAACTTTTAACTGACAGAAACATCCGCCTGAACCCGACAGCTGCCCGACGGCTCACTGCGGCGATCACCGTCGCGTGGATGCTCGATGTGCTGTGCTGGGAGTGGTGCGCAGTGAGCAGTGTGCAGATGCGTGCGCGCAAAGGGTGACAGAGAGGAGGAGCAGACGGTGGTGGCTCACCGTGGGGTTGGCCGCGGTCGAGCTCGACGACGGAGGCGATGTCGCGGCAGTGACGAGGACGGCGGCGCGGACTCCGTGGCTCTCCGTGCTCCCTCCGGTGTCCAACAGGAAGAGGGTGGCTAGGTGGTGCGGTTCCAGGGCTTAGCGAGGAGGATTGGTGGCTACGGAGGTGGCGACCATGGCGGATTCAGTCGATGAACTCCGGTGAGGTAGCAGTGGAGGGGAACTGGAGTAGATGGTGGCGATCGGCGGCGGAAAACGAGGGGGAACAGGAAACCTAGGCTAGGGTTAGGTGCCAGGGGGTCTAGGGGTACTTATAGCGGCCACGGGGCTCTCCTGGCCGTCGGGCGCGGCCGTACGGCGACGTGGCGCGGCGGATGCCCTGCCGTACTTGGGACAGAAGGAGGGGGTGCGCTGCGAAGGGGTATCGGGCCGCTGCGGGCTGGCTGCGCGCGCGGCTGTTTGCTTCTTTTATTTTTTTTTGCTTTTCTGTTTTTTTTGTAGTAAACAGAAAAGGAAGGATTTGATAGGTTTTAATGTAGTAAAAATTTTGGAAAAATTAGTGTAGGTTATTTAGGTCATTAGCAAACAGATGCTAACTTCTATTTTCAAAAAGTTTGAATATTTACTTGCTGTTTGTAATTCAACCAAAATTTGAATGAATTTTTATATTGAAATATTATTATTAAAAACATCATTTTAATAGGGTGAACCCTATTGTTAATTTGATTAAATTAGTTGATTTGATTTGGAGATTTTCATAATTTCAAGTGGTTCTGTTTGAATGCATTTGGTTTGAATTTTAAATGTGAGTTGGATTTAATTGATTGAATTAAAACCATTAATTTAAGAAGTGAGCATTATGAAATTACTTGGAAACAAAAGGGGTTTTGATTTGCATTTCTTTATTTGAAAAAGATTGTAACATGACAAGTATGAAATAAACATTTGAAATTGTTTGAGTTTCATTATGAAAACAATTAAGAACAGATGCAAAACAAATAGTAAACAATGCAAACAAATAATTAAACATGATGACATGATGCAATACTTAAATAACAAGGAAAACAAACATTCTAGGGGTATTTTCATACTTGGGATGTTACAAAACGCCCCCCCTTGAAGGAATCGCGCCCCGAGATTCCTTACTAAGAAGTGAAAAGGTCCGTGTCGTGGGATAATCACGGCAGATGTTACCGGGGGTAACTGATCTTGGGGCAAGACGACACAGGTATTTGGGAGAGGGTTTAGCTCAGAGGAAAACATGGTGCAATTCGATCTGGTAGCCGGCAATCAAAGTCGCCGAGTCTCCGATCTTGATATAATAACTCAACTTTGGGATTACACTTGGTGCTCGATGTCACGCGATATTGCTAGGGTTCTTAGATCTCTGCCTGGACTAGACCTGGGGGTCGGTTTATAAAGCACCCGTACCCCCTGGCTTATTCTCCAAGACGCATCCTGGATCCTACCCGGACCCGGCGTACAAACCCTAACTTTCTCCTACCATAACCCACAATCCGGGTTACTGGGCCTACAAGTTTGGGCCTTCGCAGGTTTCCTTGTCCTTAGCCAGATCTCGCACAGCGTCATTTGGGCCGGGTTACTCCCGGGAGTTTGGCCTACCGGGTTATCATCCCCCCGTCAGTAGTCCCCAGAATAGCCGGGGCTTCATGGATACTCCTTTGAAGCGCTCGCTATTCCCTGAAAAGACACCAAACACACAAGTATGTGGAGGCCGGGTTAAGATGCCTTAACAGGTAATTAGGCCTCACTCCATGGTGGCCATATAGTAACCCGGCTCTTTCCCAATTACCCAACTTATTTTTCCAGGCAGAATCCCAAAATGTCAAGATTTCGCACTTGATAATCAACCGGATATCACGGGATGGATCTCTTTCTCTTGTTCATTCAGATCCCCCGTTCCCCATTCAAAGCGCATCTTGCCAAAAACTCTAACAAATGGCCGTTTATTTCCGCAAATCCCGGCTCCCGCTCAGTGAACCGGGCTTATCCACTCGCCCTATAAATAAGCTCCCTGGGGGGTAACCTGAACCCTAACGGCTCATTTCCCCCCACTCTGCTTCCTCTCTCCCTCTGAGCTCATTCCCGCTGAGCGCCACCACGGAAATCCCGCGCGCATCACCGGAGCCCATCGGACGGAGGCTGCGCTCCGCCACCGCTCGCCCTGCGCCGCCGCCGAGACCCGCCGGCGAATCTCCATCCGGCCCATCAAGAACCGCGAAGGGACACCAGGGCTGCGCCATTTGCCTCCGAAAGGTTTCACTCAGATCTCCTCCGGTAAGCCTTTTGCGCCCATTAATTTGCCCTTGCAATTTTTGATTTCATCTTAGATTAGATCCAAATCGACCCGCCCATGATTCCTTGGACACGCCGAATTAGGTTGCTAGCATTCTCTCCAGCTCGTCTAATAGTTGAACTATGGATTTCAATCCACTCTCCTACCGCCCGCAAGCATTAATTTTGCCAAGAATCTGAAGATAAGACTCCCAATCGGGGCCCGATCCACTCAAAATTTCCGCCCTGGCCTCAATCACCCGGCCGGACTTCCCCTTTTTTAGTTCCTTTAATTCGCGCTAAATGCCTGCACAGTCACCCATCGCCCTCAAAAGCTTCTTCAACATTTAGATCCCATAACTTTCGCCATAATACTTGATACCCGGATAATTTCGAACTTTATTCTGCGAGCTAACACCCGGACTACTCACAGTCTTTCACGTCTCAATATTACCCGGCCTATACTTGGCCGGCTCGCAATTTCCGTGTCTTAATCCTCTTATCCTTTTATCTTGTACTTTGCAGGTCAACCACATGGCTCCCAAGAAGCAGGGGAAGACTCCAACCAAGGCTAAAACCACCAACTCCATATCCGCCAACTGGGCGCGGTCTACGGTCACAAAGGCCAAGTTAGAGGAGCTGGTGGAGCTGGGAGTTCTTCCTCCTCAAGAAGATATCCAGTGGAGGGTGCCGGGTAAGGAGACCCGGCCTACCCCAACAAAAGATGAGGTAATTTGTTTCGTGGAACATGTGACCCGGGGTTTTCGACCGCCGGGTCACCCTTTTTTCCGTGATGTCCTTAGTCACTACGGCCTTCGCATCTTTGACATCGGACCCAATTCCGTACTAAACATTTCCCACTTTATTGTTCTTTCCGAATCCTACTTGTGCACTCCACCAAGTCTAGCTCTTTTTATTGAGCTTTTTCAATGCAAACCGTGCCGCGAAAGCGGTGACGGGGCGCTTCTCGCTTGCGGCGGGGTTTCTATCCAGCGCCGCAAGAACTCTCTGATGCCACCCCTCACCCTTAATTCCCATGTCAAGCACTGGCAGCTCTCATACTTCTACTGCCAAGACACTTCCCCACCCGGCCAAAGAAACTGCCGGGTTATTCGGAGGGTCTTCTTGACATTTCTGATAAGTTTAGTGCCTTCGCCCCTGACTCGGACAGGGAGGCAATTCAACCTCTACTAGCCAAAATCGCCGCTCTCACAGCCCAAGGCCTCATCGGGCTCAACCTGGTGAAGACTTGGGTCGACTTCAGGATTCAGCCCAATTCCATCCGCACAAAGTTGATGTGCGAGTATTCAGGGGAACCTTCAGACCCGCTACGATACTCCGACAACATCTTCGCAGCTGGCGACACTCATAAAACCATCAAGGGCTTTTTGACAGAAAAGCTCGAGGTAATCCGGAACATATCCGGGTTAGAGCCCTTTACACTTGAGAACCCAGCCCCCAAGGTAAAAACCCGACTTTGATGCCTTTACCTTCGTTCTTTCCACTTGATACAGTTGATAACCCTTGCACTAACACCTTTCAGGCTGATGATGCTTTTTGGAAAACCAACACCTCCCCCAGCTCCGAAAGTCCAGAGGAGCAGGAAACTATTAACTCGGACGAAGGTACTTTCCGGATTTTACTCGGCTCCTTCGAGCTCACCGTAATCCCTTCATTTCCAACCATAGCTTTGATGATATCCAGAACAAGAAGATGACGAGGAAGAAAACTCCGATGGCAAAGTAGAATCTGCCAGCGACGAGGAGGGACTGGAGCCGACAGTCAAGGTCGGACCCAAAAGAAAGACTCAAGAGGCCACCTCCAAGGTTTCATATCTCCTCCTCACATTCAACTCACATTATTTTGATGACATACTTGAGCTATCTTGACGTTATCCCACTGGCCGTTCTTGAAGGAGTCGCCTGTACCCAAGCGTAGGTCAACTCGAAATCACCCGGGTGATGATGCCCTTAACCCGGGTATTTCATTGACCCCCCCCCCGCGGCGGGCTGGTAATTACCCTATCTTTTCTGGGTCCAAACATTCTCTCTAAACCATTCCCATATGACATCTAACTTGATAATTTTCAGCTTCTCCCGAGTCCATCGATGGATTTCCTTGTGATTTTGCGGTGAATACCGGGTAAAATCCCCTTCCAGATGCTCTCCCACACTTCATCGCCCTTTCTTGACTGCATATTTAACTGCTCCCTGATAATATCTACAGGGCCACGGTCGTTCTTAGCGACCAAGAGGATATGGAAGTCGAGGGCCCGGGTCAGGGGAGCCCGGCCGATAAAACTACAGCCGTGTCTAGCGGTGAAAAACAAACATCGCCAATAAAGCCGGACACACAAGAAGCCGAGTATCCGATTGCTTCCCACGCGAGCAAGAAGAAAAAAGCCACAACCTTGGGTGCAGAAAGAGTGTCGGATTCCGACGCGCAAATGACCCGGGCTCCGCCTCCCTCTAAGAAGAAAACTTCTTCTCGGAATTTCCAAGGCCCCGGGTCTTCTAATACGGATAAAGATACCTTTGATCAATTGATGAACACGCTCCTTACTATGAAGGCTTCGGAGAGCGAGATTTTAGAGCGCATGACTGCAGAGCACCAGGTAAAAGCACTTGTCATCTCATATTGCATATCTAGTCCCCAAGTTCCGAGTATGACTTGGAAAAGTTATGCTTGGTACTTCACGCCATATTTAACTTATCATAACATCCAACTGGTGCTTGCATTCCTTTCTACTTACAGGCACAGGTAACCCGGTCTGATGAAACTTTACTGAGGACCAAACAACTTCTTCTTGCCGAGATGAAACGAAGGGAAATCCTTGAGGATGACATGAAAATCTTGAAGAAAGATGTTTCCAAATACAAGAAGAAGTGCAATGCCGCTCAGACCGAACTGAAGAAACTATCGGACCAGGTTTCCGATACTTATCAGATCTTGCTCAGTAAGTTTTCTACTGCCGGTTGGCTTCATGTCTTTGCTTTATTGTATCATACTCGGTGTTACTGATATGTTCTTTCCTTTGTTACAACTGAAGGTGCTAACCTTGCGGCCCCAGAGGAGAATGCCATTGTGAAGGCTAAAACCCTAAAGACCGTGCTCCGGACTTTCTTTGCCGGCACGAAATTTATACTGGATGCCGTGAAGTGGCCTACGGAAGTATATCCGGGTGAAGAAAACCTCATTCAAGCCTGCTCCACTGTGCCTGGCTGGATTGAAATCTGGAAGCGCTCATCATGCCGGATTGGGATGACCCGGGCTTTCACCCTTTCCAAGGCTTTCTTCCCAAAGCTTGACCCGGCAAAGGTAATATCCGGGTTTCCCGAATTCAAGGCGGATGGTTCCAAATTTACACCCAAAGATTTCAAGGCCATACAAGCCGCAGTGCGCCCCTCGGCTACCGCTTTGGCTGATAGTTTGGATCTAAACACTATCATGAGTGCATACGACGCTGATGGCAAAGTTGTTACAGAGGAAGCACCCCCGCCTTTTGATATCTTGGAGAAGTGGGTTTCTAGCTCGGCCAGGAAGAGGGAGGCGACTGCGAAGAGAGAGGCCGAGTTAGGATCATGTCCTTCTGCCTCTACACCAGCCGTTCCTCCGCCTGTCCGCCCTGATGCAGTGAGTCCGGGTAAAGGTGCCAGGAAGGCTAAGCAGCAAGCCCAGGACCCAGAGCCGGAGAACTGTACTCAGGAGGCCGAATAGGGCAATACCATCATAATGCCTTGTTTTCGTGACTCTTTGTACTCAAACTATTATGCTTTTGATGATGCGCCTGTGCACCCTAATACTGATGTCGTAACTTGAAACGTACTTTAGTCCGTGATATGCTTTGCGGCTTTCCTGGCCTTTTGATAACCTTATTGATTGTCTATTCTTTGAACTTTTTCTCGATACCCGATTCTCTATTTTGGCTCCCTTCGTGAGACTCGGTTTTCCGAGTACCAGGGGCTTTGATACGTGGACTTTTCTTTAAATCCCCAAGATTCGGACGGTGAGGTTTTTCGAACTGCGATAGCCCAGTAGTTTGCTTCTGTTTCGAAGTCCCCAGTCCCCAGGACCCAAAGTCCGAGTCATGGGGGTGTGGCCTTTCTCAGAGAACAAATTATTTTTTACCGAGTCGCAAGCCTAAAGCCATTCCGTGTGAATACTGAAGTTATGCTTGATAGTTGTTGAGTTTCCGGCTTTTAGCCTTGTACTCTGCATAAACTTGTGGTTTAGATGACCCTTTTGACTATCTTGTACTGTAAGCCGGCTTTCGCGTGGATACCATGTTGTTACATCCATACGAGAACAGTGTCAGGCAAGTCCCATTGGGCTTCATGGCTGATTGTAATCGTAAGCGAACGAATCATGCCACTTTAGTGCGAGTCACATCGAGCTTAAGTAAGAAAAGTCAAGAAAATTTGGCTCCTTTGTCCAGTTATAAGATTGTAGCCGTACTCGTTTGCGAATAATCGGCCCTTATAACTTATAGGCATCAAGGCCGGGTCTTTTGGGTTGCTAGCTGGGCTTCTTGAGCCGCCAGCCCCCGAGACCTGTATATACTCAACATTCTTAATGATACGGAAATATTGATGCCACGTGGATACTACTTACTTGTAATCAGGCTGTAACGAAATAGGACTTGATAACCATCTCTTTATTGCTGCGAGAAAGTTTGGATCAGCAGGCCGCCTCATTAAAAACCTTCCAGTCCCCTTAGGTACCCTGGGTAGGAAAAGAGCGCGTCTGAAACCTGCTGCCCGTTACATTGTTTAGTTCTTCGTGAACACCGGTCCCAAACTGGCGTGACCGGTACACATTCTCCACATGTTGGATTTTTTCATGATAAGTACCGGGTTTGCTAGCCAACCCGGGTAAGGTGTTCCCATGGCACGGCCGGTTGTGAATGATCGTGCAGCTTCTTCTTCTGTGGAGGGTTGCTTGGAGGGGCCGCCCTTAACAACAGCCACCATTTTAGCATCTTGTGTTACCTTGGATTTTGCTCGTTCGCCTTCAGTACTCGGCTTTTTTGATGTGGCTCTATCCTCCGGGTCTGCTTGAGACCGATACTGCTTGAGTTCTTCTTTTCTACAGGCCTGCTCGGCCATTGCTGCATCTCCTTCGTCGCATTCAGCTGCTATGTCTCGATTTCCATGTATGGTAATGGTCTTCTTGGGACCCGGGATTTTTAGCTGTAGATATACGTAACACGGCCTAGCCATGAATTTGGCGTAAGCCGGCCTTCCAAATAACGCGTGATAAGGGCTGCGCAATTTTACTACCTCAAAGGTAAGCCACTCAATTCGATAGTTATCCTTTGACTCTCCAAAGGCTACCTCCAATGCTATTTTTCCCTCGGGGCATGCTGAATGACCCGGCACTATCCCATGAAAAACTGTTGAGCTTTTTTGCAGCTGAGATTCCTTGAGACCCATGCGTAGGAAGGTTTCCCAATACAGTATATTGATGCTGCTTCCACCATCCATTAAAACCTTTTTCAGCTCGTACCCATTGACTTGCGGTGCGACTACTAGTGCCAAGACCCCTGGGTGCTCCACTCTTTCTGGGTGATCCCTTCTGCTCCATGTTACCTCCTGTTCTGACCATCTCAAGTACCTCGGGACAGCTAACGAAACTGAGTTGACCGCTTGCTTCAGTATCTTTTTGTCCTTGTTAGAGCCTCCTGTGGTATGCACATGATATTGACCCAATTGTTTGGGGTTAGCCTGAAAACCTTCTGTCCCCCCTTGGTTATTACCTTGATTACCAGCCGCCGGATTACCGGCTGGGGGTGGGCCGTTGCCCGGGTTTGCCCCTGGACCCGGTCCTCCTCCCCGTCCTGCACCTCGCATAGCTCTGTGCACTTCCTCATTTTTCCATCTTTGTAAATCGGCGCACTGTTCTAGGGAGTGGTTAGCTGGCCTGCCATTCCTGCTGTGCTTCGGGCATGCCATCCTGAATATGTCCCAATTGTTACCCGGCCTTGGTGGACCTTGATAGTTTCCTCCATTGTGGTTACCTCCGTTGAAATTTCCTTCTGCTCTGGGCCTCGAAGACCCGGCTTCTGTGTTGGCGACAAACTCGGAGCCTCCTTCGAAAGGGCGCTTGTTCTGGCTATTTCCATTGTTACCTGGTGCTGATCCATTGCCGGTTCTTCCGTTACTGCTTGTGTTTGCTTTTGCCTTCTTGTCATCAGCTTCTTCTTCTGTAGTATCTGTCGCAGCGTGTTTGTTGCACGCATCCATCAATTCTCCCATTGTGACTTCCGACGCATTTCGACTGGACTTCATGCGAGTTAACTTTTGCACTAAAGGTATATACTTGCATGTTTTTGCCATGGCCTGTAGTGCATCCTTGGGCTGGATATCCGTGGATGAGTGAAGTATCTCCATAACCCGGCGCACCCAACTACGCGCCGATTCTCCCTTCTTCTGGACGCATCGCTCTAGATCATCAATAGTAAATAATTTCCTGCAGGTCCCGTGAAAGTGTTTGACAAACGCGGTCTTCAATTCCTCCCAAGACTTGATCGATCCCTCTTGTAAATTAGTGAACCACAATTTTGCTGCTCCTTCCGACATCATCAGGTACATGAACTTGGCTTGGAGGTTCTCGGACGCGTTGCGAATTGACATTGCCATCTCGTAACTGCTTAGCCATGTTTCGGAATCCATAGTTGGCTCATAATTCACTACTTTCCCTGGCTCTTTGAATTTTTCCGGGTAAGGTTCAGCTCTGATATTGTCCGAGAGACACTTGGGTCCCGCAAGAATGGTTGAAGCCGGCCTTGCTCTAGAAACGTGTGATGCCGCGGGGGGCGCGGCTGGGCGCGGTGCTGCGGGAAGTCCATGCGCTGCAGACCCGGCCGCGGCCCTCCGAGCCCTAGAACTGTCCACGACGGCCTGTGCTGCTGATGCTGCCTGAGCGCGGGGAGGAGGCGGCATTTGCTGCTGCTCTTCCCTCCGTCGCGCTGAACTTGTTTGGATATTCCCTTGATGTTGACTGACGTATGGCGTCCCGTGCATACCACTTCTGTGATCCGGATAATTGGCTTGCTGTGCCACCGCAGTGTGCAACAGATCGATGGCTTGCCGAGTCTTCTCTGCATGGGGCGACTCTCCAACAGGGATTTGATTCAATGCGAGTGTCGCTGCATATACATTATCCATGGGGTTATTGTAGTGGCCGGCTGGCATGCGGAACCGTGATGGTGGCGGTGGTGGTAGATCGTTGCCGGTTGTGACTCTAGTTTGTGGTGGGGGTAACCCGGTCCGCTCATTCGCTGTTGTCACCTGTTGGGGTGCGGTTCCCTGGTTCGCCACTGGTATCGGCTGGTCCTGAGGTGTAACAAATAAATTAGCCGGGTTAATAACCCCGCCCATTGCTGGTAACCTGGTGTGGTGCCTTTGATGTATTCTAGACGTTTCCTCTCGGAGCCGGGTTTCCAACGCATCTAGCTCATGCCGCCGCGTGGCCATCCCTTGCTTTTCAGCCTCTACCTGCCTTCTTTGCTGTTCCAGCGCACGACGAGCTACATCTAGATCCCTGACGCGTTCCGCTGCGTTTTCCGGAGTGATACCCGTTGCGAGAACCGTGGGGTCTAGGATCAGATTGTTATCGAATAAGGCCGGGTGGCGCGGTTCGAAGGACCCGCCCCCGGTGTCCGGTTTTCTAAGAATCCGAACGTGTTTGCATGCAACTCCTCATCCGCTGCTCTGCTGGTTACTGATGCCGACTCTCCATCAACCCGGACCAAGACCGGGTCTTCGTTAGCCGCGCCCTGTCGCTGGGCCACTGCCTGAGCCGCCCCGACTGATGCCGCGGTTGCGTTTCCTTGGTTGGCCGCGGGGGCCGCATAGACTGCAACTCGGCGTACGATATCCGGTGTAAATTCAGGCTGTTCTTCCTCACCGTTCTCCTCATACCGGTTTTCCAGTAGATCCAGGATAGACCCGGTATCATCTTCTCCTTCGGCCCGGTCGCACGGGGTCCATGCCGGCTCCTCCGGCTGTTCCCACTCCGCGATGGGTTCTTCTGCCGGATGGGTCGTTCCAATCGATTCTTCATCATCTGATCGGATAGACGTGGCTTTCCCTGGCATAGAATCAGATCCAACATTGTCAGGGATCGAATTGGAAGTACATACCATACCAATGAAGACGCTGATCCGGCCGATCGTCACGACGGATCCGGATTCGAGGTGATCCGACTCCGGCCCCCAGCCGGAATCGTCCACCATCTTTTCTCCTTTGTGGTCGATGTAGATTTCGCCGATGACAAGATTCTCCATGCCCTTCCGAGCTTCTCCCGTGATGTAAACACCTTTGGACGCAGGCCCCACGGTGGGCGCCAACTGTCGTGGGATAATCACGGCAGATGTTACCGGGGGTAACTGATCTTGGGGCAACACGACACAGGTATTTGGGAGAGGGTTTAGCTCAGAGGAAAACATGGTGCAATTCGATCTGGTAGCCGGCAATCAAAGTCGCCGAGTCTCCGATCTTGATATAATAACTCAACTTTGGGATTACACTTGGTGCTCGATGTCACGCGATATTGCTAGGGTTCTTAGATCTCTGCCTGGACTAGACCTGGGGGTCGGTTTATAAAGCACCCGTACCCCCTGGCTTATTCTCCAAGACGCATCCTGAATCCTACCCGGACCCGGCGTACAAACCCTAACTTTCTCCTACCATAACCCACAATCCGGGTTACTGGGCCTACAAGTTTGTGCCTTCGCAGGTTTCCTTGTCCTTAGCCAGATCTCGCACAACGTCCTTTGGACCGGGTTACTCCCGGGAGTTTGGCCTACCGGGCTATCATCCCCCCATCAGTCCGGATACTTCTTGCGAAGATCCTCTTCGGTCTCCCATGTTGCCTCTTTATCGGAATGATGCGACCACTGCACTTTCAAGAACTTGGTGCTCTTGTTGCGAGTCTTACGCTCGGTCTCATCGAGAATACGAATAGGGTGCTCCTCATAAGATAGATCATCTTGCAGTTCAATGGAATCATGATCAACTGCACGATCTGGATCTTTGAAACACTTCTTGAGTTGTGACACGTGGAACACATCGTGCACCTTGGATAGCTTTTCTGGAAGTTCAAGACGATAAGCATTTTCTGCCCGCCTTGAGAGAATGTTGAAAGGACCAATGTATCTTGGTGCAAGCTTTCCTTTCACACCAAAACGATGAGTGCCTCTGAGGGGAGTTACACGGAGATATGCCTTATCACCAGGTGCATAGATCATATCCCTGTGCTTGCTATCATAATAGCTCTTCTGACGAGACTGAGCAATCTTGAGATTGTCACGAATGATACGAACTTTCTCCTCGGCTTCCTTAACAATGTCAGGGCCTAAGAGTGAACGTTCACCAGCTCCAGACCAATTGGTTGGACTCCTGCATCTGCGACCATACAGTGCCTCAAATGGTGCCATGCCTAGGCTTGCCTGGTAGCTGTTGTTGTAGGAGAATTCAGCATATGGAAGGCAATCCTCCCATTTCATGCCAAAGGAGAGACCACATGCTCTGAGCATATCCTCGAGAATCTGATTGACTCTTTCGACTTGCCCCTGAGACTGAGGGTGATAAGCTGTGCTGAACAGAAGTTTGGTGCCCAATGCATCTTGAAAACTCTTCCAGAAATGAGAAGTGAAAATACTTCCACGGTCTGAGCTTATTTCCAATGGAACACCATGAAGAGGAACAATCCTTGCTGTGTAGAGCTCTGCTAACTGGCTGGCTGAGATAGTTTCCTTGACAGCAAAGAAGTGAGCTACTTTAGTGAGACGATCAATAACAACGAAGATTGCATCGTTGCCCTTCTTGGACTTTGGAAACCCAGTAACGAAGTCCATTTCAATCATGTCCCACTTCCACTCAGGAATTTTCAGAGGTTGGAGAAGACCGGCTGTTTTCTGATGGACTGCCTTAACACGTTGACAAACGTCGCATTCAGAGACGTATTGAGCAATTTCACGTTTCATGCCAGGCCACCAATACAGAGTCTTGAGATCCTGGTACATCTTTGTACTTCCAGTGTGGATGGAGAGAGGAGTTTCATGAGCCTCCTTGCGAATGACATCTTTGAGACTTTGAATCTGAGGAACTGCAATGCGTCCTTCGAAGAACACAGTTCCCTTGTCATCAATTGAGAAGGACTTGAATTTATCATTGCCTTCCTTGATGTGCTCTACAATCTTCTTGATTTCAGTATCACGAAGTTGTTCAGAACGAATATTGTCCTCGAGAGTTGGACTGGCTGTCAAGCTAGCAAGGTAACCTTGAGGGACAAGACCAAGGTTCAGCTTCTGGAATTCTTCATGAAGTGGAGGTTGGCTTTCCATGATCATGAGATTATTGCAATATGACTTGCGACTGAGAGCATCGGCCATAACATTAGCCTTGCCTGGAGTGTAAGAAATGGTGAGATCAAAGTCTTTAATCTTTTCAATCCATCTCCTTTGCCTGAGGTTTAGATCTGGCTGAGTGAAGATGTATTTCAGACTCTTATGATCGGAAAAGATCTCAGTTTTGTTACCCAACAAGTATTGTCTCCATTTCTTGAGGGCAAACACAACTGCTGCAAGTTCAAGATCATGTGTGGGATAGTTTTGCTCATGTGCATTCAACTGACGTGAAGCATAAGCCACAACTTGACGTTCTTGCATAAGAACTGCACCTAGACCTTGGAGAGATGCATCACAGAATATCTGGAAAGGTTTGGTAGTATCTGGGCCAACCAGAACAGGTGTGGAAGTGAGTTTAGTCTTCAGGAGATTGAAACTCTCATCACATTGTGGAGTCCAAACGAACTTCTTGTCCTTCTTTGTGAGATCAGTGAGAGGTTTGGCAATCTTGGAGAAGTTTTGGACGAAACGACGGCAATAGCTAGCCAAGCCAAGAAAACTTCTGACTTGCTTCACCGTCTTAGGGGGTTTCCAATCAACAATTGCCTTAACCTTTTCTGGGTCAATGGCTATGCCTTTGGCAGAGATGATATGACCAAGGTAAGCAACTTCTGGGATCCAGAACTCACATTTGGAGAACTTGGCATATAGACGATGCTCGCGAAGTTTCATGAGAGTGAGACGAAGGTGTTCTCCATGCTCTTCCTCGGATTTGGAGTAGACTAGAATGTCATCAAGATATACCACAACGAACTTGTCGAGGTATTCATGGAAGACAGAATTCATGAGTCTTGAGAACGTTGCCGGTGCATTGGTGAGACCAAAGGACATGACGGTGTATTCATATAGACCGTACCGAGTGGTGAAAGCTGTTTTTGGAATATCTTCCTTTCTGATCTTTATCTGATGGTAACCCATCCTCAAGTCCAACTTTGAGAATATTGAGGCTCCAGCAAGTTGATCAAAAAGATCATCGATACGAGGAATTGGATACTTGTTTTTGATGGTTTTCTCGTTGAGAGCACGATAGTCAACCACGAGTCTTTTTATTTGATCCTTCTTGGCAACAAACAGAGTTGGGCAACCCCAAGCGGAGGAACTAGGCTGAATGTAACCTTTCTCCATGTACATATCGATTTGCTCCTTCAACAATTTCAGTTTAGGAGGAGCTATCTTGTATGGATGCTTAGAGATTGGAGCAGTACATGGTTCAAGCTCGATCACGAACTCAACTGCTCTGTCCGGAGGCATCCCTGGCAACTCTTCTGGAAAGACGTCAGGGAATTCACAAACCACCGAAACATTCTCAATTGCAGGAAGGGGTTTTGCATCTAGGTTGAACAACTGAACAGAACTTGATCCATATGGAGAATAGACTATCTGGCCCGAAGGGTGAGAGAGAGTTATTGACTTTTGAGCACAGTCAATTTTAGCTTTGTGGGTCTTCAACCAATCCATACCCAGAATGACATCAATGTCAGAATTTCCCAGCAACATGAGTGAAGCAAGGAATATGCGACCTCCAATTAGGATTTGATTGTCCATACTTATCTTGGAAGTAATCATTTTAGTTCCCAGAGAGTGAACATAGATTTGATTGCTTAGTGGAGCCAGAGCTAGGTTGTACGTTGTAGCAAAGATCTTTGACACAAAATAATGCGATGCTCCGGTATCAAACAACACTTTAGCTGGAAAAGAGTTTACGGGTAATATACCGAGAACGACGTCAGCAGCTTCCTCAGCTTTGTCGGCCTTGATATGATTCACCCTCGCGGTCCTCCCGACAGGCCTGTTGTTGGAGTTGAAGGCTTTAGCGGGGGGAGCACGAACCATTGCCTGGTTGGTGTTGGGGCGAGGAGGTGGAGGTAGCTGCCTCTGAGTGCACTTATCAGCATAGTGTCCAGTATCCTTGCACTTGAAGCAAGTGACGACACGAGGAGGACCTGGCCTTGGCTGCCCCATTGGAACCCTCTGACTCTGCATCTGAGCTGGGTTGGGTGGGCGGGGAGCAAAGCCTGGAGAAGCTTGGGCATATGGAGCCCGAGTGACAGCAGCATTTGGCACCCAGATGCGGCGCTTCTGCGGAGGGGTGGTCATGTTGGAGGAGGAACCACCCTCACGTGAGTGCTTGCGGGACTCCTCGAACGCCTTGTGCCCATTTTCCTCATTGAGCGCGGTGTTCACCAGCTCCTCGAAGTCCTTGCACTTGATGTTGGTGAGAGCGTACTTCAGTTCCGGGTTAAAACCTCGGCGGAACCTTGCCATATTCTTAGCCTCAGTGGACACCTCATCACCAGCGTATCGAGCGAGACGATTGAACTCGTTCTGGTAGCCAATGACGTCCAGCTTGCCCTGCTTGAGAGAGCAAAACTCCTCACGCATCCTTTCCATGAGACCATCTGGGATGTGGTGCTTCAGGAAGGCATCCTTGAAACATCCCCAGGTGATAGGATAGCCAGCTCTCATGGTCTGGTAGTTCTCCCACCAGGTAGCTGCCTGACCCTTCAGTAGGTAGGTGGCATACTTGACTTTATCTTCCTCGGCAATGTGAGCAATATCCAGAGCCCTGGCCATCTCCCTGATCCAGTCATCAGCATCCAGAGGCTCACGTGTTGCCACGAAAGCTCTCGGACCCATACTGAGGAACTCCTTGATGCTGACCCGTGGAGCATTCTGGTTGTTGTGCTGGTTAGCCTGGATCTGGGCCATCTGAGCCACGACCTGAGTCATCTGAGTCAACAGCTCCGTGAGCGGAGGTGGTTCAGGCGGGTTGCTCCTTGTTGGCGGCATCCTGAATAGACATGCATTTTAGCACAACAACAGAAAAGGATAGACTTGGTAACCGAAAGAGAGATTATTCCGACGCATGAATAGATAACCAACAGGTACATCATCACATGTTCAAATACATCAGAATATCCAACACACCAATACATGGTTCGAAAGCCAAAGGATAACTAAACATAGCTAGGAATGGATACATCGGTACTCCCATGCTCATCACGCAGGACGGCGGTGAGTAGTACGACGAGAGATACGGTGAGGAGGAATCCCACGGAAGTAGGTAGAACGACGATCCACGTAGATCGGGACTGCTCTGAGAGCAACTCTCGGTGTGGTGAAGTAGAAAGCGTCGTCTCCCTGTGCTCCAAAGCGTGGAATCCCAGTGTAACCAGCTCCGAGGTTGAGGAGTGGACCTCTAATCGGCTCGTAACCTCCAGCATCTGGCAAACTACGTCCAACTGTCAGATGGAAACGTGCAAAGCGCCCATCTCCAACAAAGTCTGTGGTGTACGTCGCCAGACTAGTCAAAGCCAGGTAGAGCTGCTCCCTGACTGAGACCAACTCCTGAGAAAGTGTGGTGGCAACAGCGTCACTGTGCCTCACAAACTGAGCGGTGGTGTGCAGCCTGGTGTTATCATGCTCGTAGATATCCAGGTTGTCGTAGAGGGTGAAGTGAGCTCCCGCTGAAGTGATGTAACCACGGGGGATGTGGCGATAGATAGAATCGTCAAATCCCCAGTAGTCAGCACGGAGGACGGTGAGACTCACGTAAGCTACCTGCTGCACGGCCATATCCACTGTGGAACCTACTGCCTCGTAGCGGTGGACAACGCTCATGCCATCATCTGATAGAATGTAGACGATAGCCTGGTAGTAGGTCTGGTCAAACTCTCGCTGCTGCTCGTAGACCTGGTACTCTGGTGCCCAATGGAACCCCAGATAGGTGACCATGTCTCTCAGCATCTCCGGATAACCGGCGGTGCTCTCACAGCGAGTCATCCGAACCACCTGCGGGAAGAACCTGAGATCCATCTGCAGATGATTTGGGAGGTTTTGATTAGACGCCGGTGGAGAACTGAAGTGGAAAGCAACAACAAGGTTCAACGGATGAAAAGGATGTTGAAAAGAACAGGATATTGAAGCAACATCGGGAAACACGAGACCAAAAACTCCTGAGGTACTACGGAGAACCCAAAACACGTGAAATCCTAACTTGAAAGTTTAGGTGAGAAGAGAAAACAACGTTGCACTTCCTTACCAGAAAAAGGTGGGTGGGTGGGGAAAGAAGAAAAATGGCAGAATTCCTACTCTCACATTTCATTTTTCCTATATAGCTACAAAATAGTTTCTATACTCAACTGCGACCAGTAAAAAGGGATCCTACAGGCAGACAGGCTCTGATACCATTTGTCGCACCCGGACTTCTAAAGGATACTCGCCGTTCCGTTGAATAGTAGTAGATTGGATTACGGGGCTTACCGGCACCCGCGTCCTCTTACGAGTAGGCCAACACACGTATGTGTGACAACCAACCCCTATCTGTTCAGCGTCGACGTAAACTATCCCATAGAAATCAGGACACTACCATTGACGTACTTCATACCATACACACATGGTACGTCAACGGCTTTGAACAAACTGATAACACAACATATCTCTAAGACACAAAAGATTGAAATAAGTTGCAACTGGCCCTCACTAGGGCAGAGAATAGCAAATACAATCATCCAGAGGACACATGTCCCAACATAACATCATTACATCTCAGCGGAAGCATTCAAAGGGGTCTGAGTACAGACAAATCCAAATAGGCTTAAGAAGCCGGAAACTGAAATAAAGACGGAGCCCATCCACGATGTCTCGGATCCTGCCCGGGTCCGCTAACTACTCGTCAGCAGCCTCGTCAAACTCCATGTAGTAGCCGTCACCTGGATCCTCGTAAGCGTAGTCTGCGGAAACCACAGCCCCAAAGGGGTCAGCACATAGACGTACTGGCAAGCAAGACTCACAGTTCACCAAAGTGTAGCCCGTCAACACCAAGCACAGATGCCTTGGGTTCAACGGAAGGAAAAAGATATAAAAGATGCTGCAACTGGCTGCGCTAACCAACTACAGAGATTCTACCACTTCCGGCTAACAGAAAGGAGATAAGATCGAGTATTGTAACCAACTGAAAGATAACTTCAAACAAACCCATCCTGGATCTCGCCCCTTATCCAAAGAAGCAATCCGAGGATAACTCACACAGTTGGATTAAAGATGAATCAAGTTGTTGTGTCAATAATCCTATTACTAGTCAAGTTGTTAATCATTGGGTGTAAGGTTGTTAATCATTAGGTTTAAGTTGTCCTGAGTACTTGTTAGCCAGTACTTTCACCAAGTTAACCATAACCGCGGAAAACACGGCTTCTCGAGAAGATTATCCCTGCAGGGTTGCACCAATTTGGCCGTACACGTATGAATAACCCGCCAGATGGGATGCCTCCCACCAAGCGGGGCACTCAACACAACTCAACTCTTCTTCGCATCAAGCCCAAAGCACTTTGGGCGCACGGCTAATCAAGCCTCAAAGAAAAGGGACCCTCATAGCACTCTAAAACCGTGTCCCCCTATATGCCGACTACAAAAGTTCCACCCTGCGCTGGGCTCGCAAAAACATGCATGCGGCAAATGGAAAACACGAACTAAATGAGATGATTTGGACGAGATGCGAATCGAATCAAATTGAGGGGGGCGCCCATACTCGCTTCCCACATGCGGTTAGTGCGCTCATCATGGATCAGTAGACAAGACCCTTTTCCTATTAGGGTCGACACTAGCAGGCCTCAAAACCACACAGGGCCTCCTGCCGGTGCCTTATCATCAAGTTATTATTAACAATAATATTAGCATGATTGATTGATTAAACATCGAGCCCCCAGAACATAATAAAGATATAGTAACTGAAAGTAACGGGTAACAGACTCGAGCAGAACAACCTAAGCATGCTAGTAAGACACTGGCTCAAACAATAGGGTTGTAGGAGTGGTGGTGAGGCAATATCAGGGTTAAGGGATTCATGTGATAGGTTCGTAACAGAAACAACTACTACTAAGGCTAGCAGAAATAGACAACGGAAAGTATCGGTAACCAGGGTTGAAAGGAACACAATGGTTCATGTGAGTGATAACTTGCCTGCAAACTCAGCAGCCTGGTACTGAGCTAGATCCTCAGAAGGGGTGCTGTAAAGATCGTCTGTCTCAACGTCGTCGTCTATCCGAGAAGAAGCAAACAAACAAGACAGAAATATAAACAATCAATATCATGGCATAGTGCACAATCAGGGGATGATGCATGTCAGGTTAATGGTTGCATCAAAATAAACTAGCTAGCATGGTAACACAATTTAAATGGACCCATATGCAATTATGAGTTGCATATGGAAAAGGGTCCATGAATTAAGTGGAAACAAATGATCTACGATTTAATTACCATGTGAGAATTTATTACCATGATGCATGCATGATGATAACAACAAATTAACAACAAAAGATGCAAGTGGAAAAGGGATTTAACAAGTTTGGAAATTATTTATTAAGTTGGAAATTTTTGGTTACTTAAACATGTCACACAAGCATTTGTTGTTTACATCAATTTAAAGTGTTCAAAACAAATAACAAAATTCATATTTGAAAAGAATACCAAATTTTAGTTGGATTACATGTTTCAAATTTTGAAATAGGAGTTAGGATGAATTTATTATGACTTAAACAATATTAAACAAGTTTTAATTGAATTTAAAACAAGTTTGAATATTATTTGAATTTTATTTGTTCAAAACATAAATTCAAACTCACATTTGAATAGTTCATATTTTTCTAGTTTGAAAACATATTTTGCATGTTCAAAAATAATTTATTTGGAGCAAGATATGATTTTATCAAATTTAAATGAATTAAACAAGGATTAAATTATTTAGGCAATTTAAATTATTCAAACCAGGAAACAAAAATTATATTTGAAAAGGTGAGTTGAAATGGTATGGAAAACACATTTTATTTGCAATATTTGGATTAAAGATGAATTAGTTATGGAATTTAGAAAATTGCATTTGAATTATTTGAATTCAAATTTGAATTGCATTTTGAAATTTCAAAACAGGAAACAAATGATACCAATAGATAGAGAATTAAATTTAGACTATCACACATATTTTATTTTCATTTATTGGAGTTATAATACTAAAGTTATGGTCAAAATACTTTCAGGGACCAATCTGCAATTCTAAAAGGATTTCTTTTTAAAACAGAAACGTGCAGAAACTTTTTATACGCACTGGGGGGCTACCCTGCCACTGCCAGTGGGCCACAGGGTGACCGTGCGCTTGCGTGGCTAGCAAGTGGCTGACAGGGGGCCCTCCCTGTCAGCGTGGCGTGGAAAAAAGGGTGGGATTTCTCCCGGGGAGAGCTAGGACTCGAACCTGGTACCCCTCGCTCGCGTGCGCTGTGCCTGAACCAGTGCGCTGCTCGCGTTTCTTATCAGATAACAGAGATGCATACAGGTTAAGGTTACAACGTGGATCTGAAATTTTAACTGACAGAAACATCCGACTGAACCCGACAGCTGCCCGGCGGCTCACTGCGGCGATCACCGTCGCGTGGATGCTCGATGTGCTGTGCTGGGAGTGGTGCGCAGTGAGGAGTGTGCAGATGCGTGCGCGCAGAGGGTGACAGAGAGGAGGAGCAGACGGTGGTGGCTCACCGTGGGGTTGGCCGCGGTCGAGCTCGACGACGGAGGCGATGTCGCGGCAGTGACGAGGACGGCGGCGCGGACTCCGTGGCTCTCCGTGCTCCCTCCGGTGTCCAACAGGAAGAGGGTGGCTAGGTGGTGCGGTTCCAGGGCTTAGCGAGGAGGATTGGTGGCTACGGAGGTGGCGACCATGGCGGATTCAGTCGATGAACTCCGGTGAGGTAGCAGTGGAGGGGAACTGGAGTAGATGGTGGCGATCGGCGGCGGAAAACGAGGGGGAACAGGAAACCTAGGCTAGGGTTAGGTGCCAGGGGGTCTAGGGGTACTTATAGCGGCCACGGGGCTCTCCTGGCCATCGGGCGCGGCCGTACGGCAACGTGGCGCGGCGGATGCCCTGCCTTACTTGGGACAGAAGGAGGGGGTGCGCTGCGAAGGGGTATCGGGCCGCTGCGGGCTGGCTGCGCGCGCGGCTGTTTGCTTCTTTTATTTTTTTTGCTTTTCTGTTTTTTTTTTGTAGCAAAGAGAAAAGGAAGGATTTGATAGGTTTTAATGTAGTAAAAAATTTGGAAAAATTAGTGTAGGTTATTTAGGTCATTAGCAAACAGATGCTAACTTCTATTTTCAAAAAGTTTGAATATTTACTTGCTGTTTGTAATTCAACCAAAATTTGAATGAATTTTTATATTGAAATATTATTATTAAAAACATCATTTTAATAGGGTGAACCCTATTGTTAATTTGATTAAATTAGTTGATTTGATTTGGAGATTTTCATAATTTCAAGTGGTTCTGTTTGAATGTATTTGGTTTGAATTTTAAATGTGAGTTGGATTTAATTGATTGAATTAAAACCATTAATTTAAGAAGTGAGCATTATGAAATTACTTGGAAACAAAAGGGGTTTTGATTTGCATTTCTTTATTTGAAAAAGGTTGTAACATGACAAGTATGAAATAAACATTTGAAATTGTTTGAGTTTCATTATGAAAACAATTAAGAACAGATGCAAAACAAATAGTAAACAATGCAAACAAATAACTAAACATGATGACATGATGCAATACTTAAATAACAAGGAAAACAAACATTCTAGGGGTATTTTCATACTTGGGATGTTACACAAATCTTCCAAAAATTTCTAACTCCTTTTCTTCTCTTCCACAGAATAGCCTCCTGAAGAGACCAATATCTTCCGCCGGCTGCTCTGGAACCACAGCGTGGCCAAGAACCGCATCGCGGCTCTTGAAGCCGAGCGCAAAGATGATGCCGCAATAGAGCAGGCGGCACTGGACCTGCGCTCTCCAACTTTCTGAGATAGAGAGTAAGCTTTCATCTATTCGGTTTGTGCGTTTTGTGTTTACGCCCGCGTTTGCTTTTTGCTCTAACTCTGTTTACTCTGCAGGCAAATTCAAAGAACTGAAGGAGCAGCATGAACACTGCCATGTCTTCTCTTCCTCTGCCGAAAGCAAGATCAAGCAACTGGAAGGTGAGTTGCCAGCTACTCTGCCATTGCATCTTCCATTACTTGGTTACTATGCTAACCCTGTTGTTCTCTTTGCAGAAGAATACAAGAAATTCCGGGAGGAACATCTCAACTGCTTGATGCCTGCCGAGGTGCAGCAGCAGCTGGCCACCCGAGTCGCTGATCTCCAGAAGGAACGCGACACAGAGCGTGCTGAATTCGAGCAGATGCAGGTCCAGCTCAAGTCTGCCCTCCAGGATGCCTTGGATCAAACTGCCGAGAAGGAGGCGATCAAGGCAGCATCTAAGGCCAAAGAGAAGGCGCTTGAGGTAGAGATCTCAGTGCTGAAGGATCACAACTCGCAACTCACGCTCCAGCTCACCAACGCACGCCAGATTGAGGACCGGCATATTGCTGACGAGGAGGATTGGAAGATCAAGCTTGACTCGCTGCTGGTTGACCTCAAAAGTAAGTCTCCTCTTCTCTACATCTGGCTATTTCTCTTCTCATTCCTTCTTTCTATCTGGCTTTCTCTCTTCTCAGCCTCTCTTCCCAATTCTTACTGGTTTCTCTTCCAGATATCTTTCCTGATCTCCGTGCCGCCAGCAGTCCTGCTCTGGAGAAGGCCAAAGAACTCCGAGCTGCCTCCGGGATGCCCCTTGACACGAAGTCCAGTGTCAACGACAACCTCTTGAGCATCAAGACGCAGCTTCGCCAACTCAAAGGCCTGGGCACCAACATGGTGTCCACAGCGTATAAACTTCACGATCTGTTCTGGCCGGATCAAACTGCGCCAAATAGCTTCAGCACGCTTGCCGAGAAGCTGGAAGGCGTGAAGGCCGGATTGAAGAAGTGGTGCGGTTCGGCAGCTCGGGCAGGAGCGGACCAGCTACTTTACTTTATCACAAGCTAGTACGAGAACCTCAACCTTGACAGGATCCTCGAGATGCGCGAAGATTCCAAATGGAGCAAGGATCCTGACTGTGTTGCCTGCCGGAAGAGGGTATCCTACAAGGTATCCTCCTACATGGACACCGCCACCTACATCGAGGGCCTCCCCGAGCCTGATACTGAAGCTGAGGAAGAGCACGATGAAGATGAGGACACCGAGTCGGATGACCTGAGCATGTTCGAAGAGGATGCCGCCAAGGGGAAGGGGAAAACCAAGGTTGACGCCGACGTCGAGAAGCCGCAAACCCACGCCGAGGAGACCACCATCACCACCGAGATGGTGATCCAGCAAGCGGCCCCCGAGTTGGGCGCAACCAGCAGCTTCCCGATGCCCAGCTTCCAATCTGCTGCATCGACCTCGGCCACGGATCCCATCTCCGTCGCCACGGCAACCTCAGAGCTAGCCGCCAACGCCAACACTGAAGCGGATGCCGAAAGCGCGAAGGCTGATGCTGATGTCGAGAAGGCTGGAGCTGATGACAAAGCCGCGGACAACACCGCTACCTCCAACTAGTGACTTCCTGCAAACACTTATTCTCTGGAACTTTTATCATATCCCCGGGATGCCGGGTGCAAATGTATCAAACTATTAAGTCTTTGTTGCTACTCAGTTTTATCTTTGTTGAAGTTCTTAGCAACTCTGGCTCAATGCCGGGTTGCGTTAATATGCAAGTCCCCGAGTTGCATTTTTTATCAGGTCTTCCTTTTTATCTCAGTTCTTACCTGCAACTTGTTGCTTTGTTGGTAGTCGAGTCACAAGAGTTCAAAGTTGGAGTTTCAAATACTTAGCCACTTAGAAAATTCATAGTAACGCTGCCCACCACTTAGCCGAAAAGAAAAGACAGTAAAAACACTCTACTCGGTTGCCACACGCTTCCTTTCCTTTGCAATTTTTCATGTGTTCATTGACTCTTTGGCTTGTTCTCTGGCTTGCCATGAAGCCGGGTTGCAGACAGCAGCAGAGTCGCAGAGTGTCCGGTGAGGTTAAACACACTACTTTTATGCTTTTGAAATTCTAAGTGGTTCAACCGAATAGACAAAGCAAAACAGAGTAAACACAAGGAACAATGTGGACGAGGGCAGTCCCCGAGTTCGATTTCAGATTGTCGAATAGGAGTCTAACTCGGATAAGAAGATACATACACAGTTTGCTCATGAGTGAAAACGTCGAAGTAGAGCTACATTCCAAGGGCGCTTGGATTCCTCTCCAGCCCTATCCGGCCTGTTCTTCTGGGGTGGCTGTGCGTCAATCAGATAGTAGGCATCATTGTGCAAGGCCTTGCTCACAATGAAAGGCCCTTCCCACGGAGGGGGAAGCTTGTGCATCCCGGTTGTGCGCTGCACAAGCCTAAGCACCATGTCTCCTTCTCGGAAAACCCTTAGGTTCACTTTCCGGCTATGATAACGCCTCAAGTTTTGCTGGTAAATAACTGAACGTGACAGAGTTAGCTCTCTTGCTTCTTCTAGCAGGTCAAACGTCATTTTCTCGAGCTTCTCTAGCCTCTGCCTCCGTGTAGAGCGTTACACGGGGCGAGTCATGCTCTAGGTCAGTGGGCAACACGGCCTCAGCTCCATAAACCAGGAAGAATGGCGTGTAGCCGGTTGACCGGTTAGGGGTAGTCCTTAGACTCCACAACACCACTGGCAACACTTCTAGCCAACACCCAGGTGTTTTCAGCAGTGGCTCAATCAGCCTTGGCTTTATGCCTGATAGCACCATGCCATTTGCTCTTTCAACTTGCCCATTGGAGGCGGGATGTGCAACAGATGCAACATCTAGCCGAATATGCTTATCCCTGCAGAACCTCGCAAACATACCCTCAACAAAGTTTGTGCCATTATCCATGATAATGCTGTGCGCGTAGCCATATCTCAGGATCACATCCTTCAGAAAACTCACAGCAGTGGCTCCATCACATTTCCGAATAGGCTTCACCTCGATCCACTTGGTGAACTTGTCAACCATGACCAAGATGTGAGTCATGTTGCCTCTAGCCGGCTTGAAAGGACCCACCATATCCAAGCACCAAACAGCAAATGGCAAGGTAATGGGAATGGTCTTAAACTCGGAAGCTGGCATATGAATCTTACTTGCGAATCTTTGGCAGCCATTGCACTTTCTCACAATATCTTCAGCTTGCTTCAAGGCAGTGAGCCAATAGAAGCCATGCCGAAAAGCTTTGTTGACCAGAGCCCGAGAGGAGGCATGATGCCCGCATTCTCCTTGGTGTATCTCCACCAGAATTTCTTCTCCCTCTTCTGGCTCTACACAGCGCTGCAACACACCAGTAGGACTTCTTCTATGCAGCACATCTCTGAAGATTGTATAGCCCTTGGATATTCTCTGAATTTGCCTCGAGGTAACCTCATCACTCGGCAAGGTGTCGTCCTTTAGAAAGGATAATATGGGCAGAGCCCAACTCGGTGTCCCCTGGATGGGAAACACTGGTTCGTCCACTTCCATTGGATCAGCCACCACTTCTTCTTCTTCTGAGGCGGGGACGAGTCCCCGAGTCCCCGAGCACTCAGCTAGGACCCCCTCAATGAATGCGACATTCCCCGAGTTAGGAGGGGCAGTCCCCGAGTAAGAAGGGACAGTCCTCGGGTTGCAGGCGCCAGTCCCCGGGATGGAGACGGCAGTCCCCGGGTTCTCTTTTGCAACCTCCCAATCAATTTCCATGGGAACAGCTTCCTCACTAGGCAGAGAAGGAACAAATATAGACTCCGAGTTGGGGGATGGCTTGATAGATGGCTTTCTCAAATGCTCCAAGGCAACCCCCAGCCGGGATATATTGCCGAGAAGACCCCAACTTGGAAATCTCATCAGCTGCCTCATTCTCTGCTTGGTGTCTGTGCTTGAACTCGCACCCTTCAAAGAAACCAGTCATGGTTTGCACCAGAAACCGATATGAAGCCATGTTGGCATCCAGAGCATCCCAAGTGCCTGAAACTTACTGCACAACCAGATCCGAGTCGCCATAGCATATGATGCGCTGCACGCCAACCTCTTTGGCCACCTTCAAGCCGTGTACCACGGCCTCGTACTCTGCTACATTGTTGGATGCCTTGAAATGAATTTGCAGCACATACTTGAGTTGATCACGCTTGGGCGACGTGAGCACCACGCCAGCACCCAAGCCCTCCTTCACCTTGGAGCCATCAAAATGCATCTTCCAGTAGTTGGCTACCGGAGTGGGAGGCTCATATTGCACCTCAGCCCAATCCACCAGAAAATCTGCTAGGATCTGAGACTTGATGGCTTCTCTTCTCGCATACGCAGGAGCGTACGCGGCCAGCTCAAACGCCCACTTGGCTACTCTGCCACTTGCCTCCTTGTTGCCTATGATGTCCGAGATGGGAGCAGAACTCACCACAGTGATGGGATGCTCCTGGAAATAGTGCTTCAGCTTCTTGGCGCCCAGGTACACGCCGTAAGTCATCTTCTGGTAATGCGGGTAGTTCTGCTTGGAGCTAGACAGCACCTCACTGAGATAGTACATTGGCCACTGCATAGTTTTGCCTTCCTCTTCTCTTTCCACCACAATCACCACACTGACCACTCGGTTGGTCGCAGCAATGTACATCAGCATTGGCTCTTTGGGTAGCGGACTAGCCAAGATGGGAGCGCTACCCAGCATGGCTTTCAGCTCCTTGAATGCCACATCAGCTTGCGGTGTCCAGACAAACTTGTCGCTCTTCTTCATCAACTGATACAGAGGCAAGGCCTTCTCGCCCATTCTGCCCAAGAAACGGCTTAGAGAAGCCAAGCAACCAGTGAACTTTTGCACATCCTTCAGGGATCTCGGCAAAGACATGCTCTCTATAGCTTTTATCTTTGAAGGATTGGCCTCAATGCCCCGACTGGATACCAAGAAGCCGAGTAGCTTGCCAGCCGGGACGCCAAAGGTGCATTTAGTTGGATTCAACTTCATCTTGTACTTGCGCAAGTTGGCAAATGTTTCCTCAATGTCACTAAGCAGAGTATGTGTTTTATTCGTTTTGATGACAATGTCATCTACGTACACCTGCACATTTTTGCCAATTTGATCATGCAAGCATTTCTGCATGCATCTCGGATAGGTAGCCCCAGCATTCCGCAACCCAAAGCACATGACACGATAGCAATAAGCCCCGTACGGGGTAATAAAGGCAGTCTTTATTTGATCAGCAGGGTTGAGAGCTATCTGATGAAAACCAGAGTAGGCATCTATGAAAGAGAAAAGCTCACAACCAGCAGTGGAATCGATCACCTGATCTATGCGGGGTAGCGGAAAGGGATCCTTGGGACAGGCCTTGTTCAGATCGGTGTAGTCCACGCACATGTGCCATGCGGTATCCGCCTTGGGGTCCTCCTTCTTCTTCTCAACCATAACCGGGTTGGCCAGCCAATCCGGATGCAAAACCTCCATGATAAAGTTGCTTATCAGCAACTTGGTGATCTGGTCACCAATAGCTTTCCTTCTCTCATCACCAAAGCGGCGCATCGCCTGCTTCACTGGCTTGGCATCATGCCGCACATGTAGCGTGTGCTCAACCAACTCCCTCGGGACGCCTGGCAAATCCTCATTGGACCAGGCAAACACGTCCCGATTCTCACGGAGGAAGTGGATGAGCTCGCTTTCCTATTTCTCTCTCAACCCGGCGCCAATTATGGCAACACGGTCTGGGAACTCAGGATCAACCTGGACCTTCTTTGTCTCCTAGGACGCCTGGAACGCAGTCCCGTACTGGGAACTCGGCATGCCAGGCGCACCACCTTGCGCTGCTTGCACCATAGCCACCACCTCGTACATCTTCTTCTTCTCGGCAGCAATGACCATGGATTCCGCCAGCTGGGAACCAGCAGAGGCACACTCCATAGACCTCTTGTAGTCACCCGAGATGGTGATCATTCCATTGGGACCAGGGATCTTCATCTTCAAGTATGCAGCATGGGTTGAAGCCATGAACTTGCTGAGAGCAGGCCTACCGAGTAGGGCATGGTGTGGGCTCTGGTGGTCAACCACCTCGAATGCCAAGCTCTCAGTGCGGCAGTTCTCCCTGGTGCCGAATAGGACGTCTATCCAGACGCGGCCGATTGGAGAGCAAGACACTCCCGGCATAATGCCATGGAACGTGGTCCTGCTGGGTAGCAACATGTTATCGGCCATCCCGAGCTTCTCGAGTGTGTCTCTGTACACAATGTTGATGCTGCTGCCGTTGTCAATCAGAACCTTGCTGAATCTGACATTCTTCTGAGCGCCCAAGAAGGTGGGATCCACCACCAAAGCATAGCTACCCGGGTTGGGCATCACCCTAGGATGATCAGCTCTGGACCATGTGATCTCTTGGTTGCACCAGTGCAGGTAGTGGGGCACAACAGGAATCACATCATTGACCTCCATTGCACGCATGTGCAGAGACTGCTTGTCGGCGGGCTCAGAGGTGAAGATCATGTAGGTCTCGTGATGTTCCTAGTACTAGTTGCGGTCTCCACCGCCATTGTTGCCGTTGTTGTTACCTTGGTTGTTGTTGTTGTTGTTGTTGTTGTTGTTGTTGTTCCGGTTGTTGTTGCGGGTGTAGAAGTTGCGGTTGCGTTTGTTGTTGTTGTAGTTGCGGTAGCGGTCGTTGTTGAAGTTGCGGTTGGCTCCTAAAGCAACCTGGTTCACGTTCTCTCTTCTCGGGAAAGCTGCAGGCCTAGGAGAAGGTGCCCGAGCTGGCTGCACATTGGCATTCGCAGCTGGCAGAGGAGGAGGAGGGGGAAGGCTTTCATTCTTGATCTGTTCCCACCAGCTGCATTGTCGAGTAGTGCGGTTGGCTGGCCTGGCTGGATGCCGAGTGTGGAAGCTGCATGGCCCATCCCTCATGCTCCCAAAGACAAAGTTCGGAGCGGGGTCCGGGTTGCCGCTACCCTGCTGGGGAGCATTGTAAGGCTTCCTGATGCCTTGGCCCTGATTCTGGTTTTGCCCGTACTGGGCTCCAGCAGTTTTTTGCCTATGGCTACTCCCAGCAGCCGTAGTCACAACATTCACCTCCTCGGGATCATACCGAGTATCAATCTGGTCACCTCTGCGCTTGTTGCGGAAATCAATGCGCTTGTTGCTGTTGTAGTTCCTTCTCGGCTCAGGGGAGTCCATCAGAGGCTGAGTTGGATCGCCGAGTGCATACATGTCCGCGATCTTGATGGTCTCAGCGAGAGTACTCGGCATCTCGCGCTGCAGCTTCTGCCACAACATGCTGCCATGCCTGCAGCCCTGCGCAAACCAAGTAATGGCCTGGACCTCATTCACACCTTCACAGGTGTTCCTCAAGGTGCTCCACCGAGTAAGATACTCGCGGTCGGTCTTGTCTTCCTGCTGCTTGCAGGCGGACAACTGCTGCGGCCTATTCGGCCTCTTGTATGTGCTGGTGAAGTTGCTGATGAAGGCCTCCGGGAAGTCCAGCCAGCAATTGATACTGTCCTTGGGCAGGTTGTTGAGCCAAGTCTGAGCTGGACCCTCAAGCATTTGCGGAACATACCGCACAGCCCATCTCTGGTTGCCGCCTGCAATGTGCACGGCTGTGACCTAGTCACTCAACCAGTCCTCTGGCTTGGTGCTGCCATTGTAGCACTTGGTCCCCCTGGCCCGCTGGAAGTGGTTCACTGATGGCTCGTTCATGATGCGAGGGCCAAAGCATTCTGGGCCAGGAGGCCCCTTGTTCTCGAGTTGCGCGGACAGATTAATCCGGTCCAGCTTGAACCTTGCATCACTGGGCTCCAACATGCGGTCACCCAGGCGATCAACAACATTCCTTGGGTCAGCATAGCCGGCTAGCCCCATCGCCGAGTAGCCATAATCATACCTGTTCTCCTGCACAACAGCGGGTTGCACCACAGGGTTAGCTGCTGGCGCAGCCGCAGGCGGCTGAGCTGCAGCTGGCTGCTGCATCCGCTGCCGAGTAGGCTGAGCAGCAGGACGCCGAGAAGGCCCCGCGTTGTCTCCGTCTTGCCCCTTGCTATGAGCTTTATGGGCTTGATAGCCTGCTCCTGCAGTAGTGTGTTTCTGACCGGACACTCGCGGCACAGCGCGCTGTTTCGTGGCGAGAGCCGGGTTGTACACCTGTATCTGTCTACTCTTCCCAGAGCGCACACTCTGGTCCCTCTCACGGCTGGGATGCGGCGATGAGGCCTGATCCGTAGATCTGACCGCATGCGAGTGCACAACCTGGGAAGCACCGGCACCCGGATTGGCTTTCCGGAACTCCTCATTCTGCCTAGCAGCTTCCAGCACTAACTCATTCAGCCTCTCCTGCTGCCTTGCGCGCGCGTCGCCGGCAAGGTTTGGCAACTCGGCAGCTACAGCCTCTGCAGCTCTAAGTGTTTTGGCGGGGGTGCTGTATCTGGGCCTGGTAGTGGTGTTTACAGTGGCAGACTGGCTAGGAGCCTCACCAACTGTTGCCATCTCGGCGCCTAAGTTGCGACGAGTACCGCCTACTTTGCTAGGCTTCCTAACAACAGGAGTAAAGCAATGGGCCTTGTTGTACTTGTTCTGGTCCAGGCTAAGCTCGAGCCTAACCTTCTCAAGCTCCAGGTGCTCAGCGAGCAGCTCCTGACGCTGCCGGTCGAGCTGCGCCCTCATGGTCAAGAGCTCGAGCTCGGTGGGAGGCGGCATGCCCATCCACACGGCGGATTCCGGTATCGTCGGTGTAGTGGAGAGAGGGATGTTGGAGTCCTTGTCGTAGGGCTTGTGGACCCTCTGGCCAGCACTCGGGCCAGCAAGATCCTCGATGACCTCCGCGGCAGCAGCCGCGCCCTTCCCGGCATCAGCAGCTGTGCCGGTCATCATCACCTCCACGCTGTCCGCGGAGCAGCCCATCGGCCTTCCGCGGGCAGCGAGCACAGCAGGAGGATCTTCCGCGACCAGCACCTCCTCTGGAAACTCGCGGACGACGGCGGTGGCGACGTAGACGAGGTGCGAGCCGAAGGAGAGCACCGAGCCGCCTGCCGGCATGGGCCTCC
The DNA here is from genome assembly GCA_028641055.1 of Alopecurus myosuroides. Taxonomy (NCBI): domain Eukaryota; kingdom Viridiplantae; phylum Streptophyta; class Magnoliopsida; order Poales; family Poaceae; genus Alopecurus; species Alopecurus myosuroides. The sequence goes on along the minus strand of CM054057.1, from coordinate 45,189,572 downwards.
CGCCGAAATCTCCGGCGTTGTCGGTGACGAAGTCGAAGGAGCCGAATCTGTGGACAAGGCCACATACCACGCGCTCCCCAGTAGCAGAAACGAGTTCCGTCCGAACATGAACTCCAGCCAGCGCTGCTGTCTGCCCCACGGTGGGCGCCAACTGTCGTGGTGGTATCACGGCAGATGCCATGTGATGGCTAAGGTTGGGGCCGATGGACGCTGGAGGTGCTCGGGGAGGGATCACACGGCGAGTAGCCGCGTGTGGTAAGTCACAAACACTGCAAACAACAAGATCTTACCCAGGTTCAGGGCCCTCATGTGGAGGTAACACCCCTACTCCTGCCTCTCTCTTTATATGGGTGTTTATCGAGTAGCCACAGTACAATACAGGCCTTTAGCTGAGTATCCACTCTTCTCTCAAGTTCTATCTGTGTGAAGTGAAGCAATGCCTAGGTTCCGAACCTCTCACAGGAGGAGGCAGGGCACCTTATATACTGGTGTCCAGCCGGATAGAATAAAACTAAAAGGTACAGCTTGATAGGACAGGAGCACTGCAGAACCGCGCACGCCTCCGGGTTCCCGCTGACGTGTGCACCATAAGTCGTCGCGCCGTTCGGAGATGAGACCTGTCCACCCTTGTCAGTGAGATAGGGTAGGCCCCTAGCCTTGTCCTGTCCCCTCTGTCAGTGACAGGACTAGACAAGCGCCTACCACACTGTAGCCACGCCGGAGCGCGGATAATCACGCGCTCCGTAAGTTGAACCGCACGCCGTACGGACGCAGGATATGCAGGATCCTTTGTCAGAACGGCTCCATTGACTTATGGCCCGAGTAGGAAACCACTCCCTCTACTCGGACCAACTCCTCTACTCGGAGGGATGTAACTTCCTTGATTCTTCCTTCTGGCCATTGGTGGGTACGACCGGATAGCAACCTACCGGGTAGCAAGTACCGGGTAGCCAGCTACTTAGTCAAATAGCCCCTTTGATCTTGCCTTTAGCACTTGCCTTACCCCTACTCGGGGGTAACCCCCCGACAGGTGATGGGATCTTTTTCATCCAAGACACATTGCACACTCGAACACACATGGTATGGAATACCATGGTACTTGGTGGGGTTCAGACGCTCCGTACACTACAACGAAATCGGTCTATTGCAACGAAAATAGTCGTTGTAAAAAGTGACGTATCGTCGCAATAGGGTTTTGTTGCACCGAAATCGGTTTCGTTGGGAGGCGTCGCGAAAACCTCCGTGGTAGAAGCCTGTCTCCGCGCACTTAGATTCGTCGCTAAAAAAGAGTCCAGTTGCAACCATTTCCTAGGCCAATTGCCACGCACTTTTCCGTCGCGTCTCGCACATAACGCAACGTACGTATTTCGTTGGTACACCTCTAGTGCAACAAATACCCAAACGTGGCCAGTGACCAATGTGGCAACGACGAGTGTTCCTTTGCGCTTGTTCTTTCGTTGCAAAAGTCGAGTTTATTTGCCACGTCCAATTGTGTGGCAAAAAACTATGGCAACAAACATTATACGCGTGAGAACAACGTTTTTCCACACACAATCAATCGTGGTAAGATGATTTTAAAATAGTAATCGCTACGGCCTTCATATTAGTAGCCATAAGCAATCGCGACAATTTCAACTATTCGTGGCGCCATTCAATTTCTACAAATTTTAGTTTCGTGGCGAGATGTAGTATTCGCAACATCCACATTTTATGTTGCTAGAAGCAACTGCGACAATAACAACTTTTCGTGGCGCCATTGTATTTCGAAAAAATTTATTTTCGTGGCTACATGTACAATTCGCAACGTACAAATTTTAGTAGCTAGAAACAAGTGCGACAACTTCAACTATTCGTTGCGGCTTTCTATTTCTACAAATTTTAGTTTCGTGGTGAGATGTAGTATTCGCAACATCCACATTTTATGTTGCTAGAAACAACTGCGACAATAACAACTTTTCGTGGCGTCATTGTATTTCGACAAATTTTATTTTCGTGGCGACATGTACTATTCTCAACGTACAAATTTTAGTAGCTAGAAACAACTGCGACAACTTCAACTATTCGTTGCGCCTTTCTATTTCTACAAACTTTAGTTTCGTGGCGAGAAGTATGGGAATTCTCTATTGCAACGAACATAGTTTGGTGGCGTGAATGAACTATCGCAACAAAGTTAGTTTGGTGGAGAAAATCTATTGCGACGATGTATCCCTCATGGTGGTGAGAGTCTATTTCAACAAAACACTTTGTTGTGGCGACTGAGGCTTCACGCAACACTACAATTATCGTGGTAAACTACCTATTGCCACGTTATAGAAAAAAAAATAAAAAAAAATAAGGATACAAATAATACGGGCATTGAATTAAAATGTTCAAAACGGTACGTAAAATATGTTTATTTACACAAAATAATAGTTCTCATAGCTATTTTTAATATATACAAATGAAATTCTCGTACAACATGGATCAAATCAAGATCAAATCAAACTGAAATTTCCAGTGCAGCTATTTGTTTCCATCAGAAGTTTGATTGCCGTCCTGCAATCAATTGTAAAAAAAAGGTGTGAGTCTAGTCAGCAATAACACATGCTGAAACATAAGAACCAGCAGACTATAGTGTGTGGATGAAGCAAAAACAGTTGTTGTAACTCAACGAAGCCACAACCCATAGTGAAACATAAACTGCAGCAAGTATAGGGTGGGTGCAGCAACGCTATAGTGTGGGTGAAGCAAAAACAGAATGTACTACTACCGAATTGTACAAGATTGTGACTTACATATGACTTAAACATTCGACTTTTCTGTATCGTGTTGTGCGGAGGAACTATTTTCTTAGCAGGACTGTTGGTAAGTGATGGTTGCTGGTTCGACTTCTTAGACGTCTGCAAAAACAAAGTGCACTGTTAGCAACGTAAGTAAACAACTAAATCTTACTAGTTTGCAATTGTATGACTATCATCACCTGAGGTGTAGTCGTCTTCTGCTTTTCCATCTGTGCGGAGAGCTCGTCAAACTTTGCCTGGAACCGTGAGTTAAACTGTGCAACCAAGTTATTTTCAAATTCTTTTCTTGAGTTTCTCTCCGACTCCGTCAGTTGTTCCCTTTGAGCAAGCTCTTCCATTAATCTCTTCTCAAGATTTTCTCTCTCAGCCCGCTCTACATTAATCTTCTCTTCCATGCTTGCACGTTCATCTTGTAACTTCTGTTCTAAAATAGTGACCTTCGTGGTGAGCTGGGAGTTAATTTTTTGGGTCTCTGCCGTAGCCCGAGCTTGCTCCTCTAACAGCAACTTAGACCGCTGAGAACTAGTTTGCACCTGGGCCATGTATCCGAACCCACGAGGCTGCGATGACTTGCATTGAACGGTAGATTTATATGCTTTCTGGAAAATATTGATTCTTTGTTCAGCTGACAATGGAACACCAGTTTCCTTTAATCTGTTTTCAATCTCTTTACATGCTGTTTCCTGATTACGAAAAAAAATCTTGAATCAGATGAAGAAACATCCAAGATGGAGAACAGTAAATATGTTTAGAGTAGCTTCTAAGTCAGTTAACTCACGTAAACATCCTTGGACTCTTCTGTAGTCCATGTTTCATTCTTTGTGTGGGTCAGTCTCCAGAGAGCAACACAGTCTGGCTCTTCTCCAGTTTCCGAATCCCTCTGCAAGTAGTGCAACAATTAGATACTATAAACATTAAAGCAAAGTTAACACCGACGCATGCATAGTGAGTAGGCCCATACATTCTCAAAACTGAGTTGAGAGTAGGATTTTGATCCTACTCTGTGTTTTGTCTTCATCTGCGTACGGTTATCCTTGTTCTTTTGGCTGAGTTCCTGCTCATTCAATTATAAAAAAAAACTTGTCAGACAAGCCATTCGATGATAGTACAAAATTCACAAACAGGTAGTATAGAAATAACCAGGAATTTCGGATCAGTGCCAAAGTACTCGATCAACCATTCCCACTCTTCTTTTTGTAAATCTTCTGGGACAACTGCCCTTCTGGCATCATCTGTTTTGTATGCCTTGTAAGTGCTGCTTAGGTTTCCTCGCCAGCCTCTGTAGCGTTCTTTTGCAATTTTAAGAATTTTTCCGTGTGTTTCGTCTGTATCTGGCATATCGTATCTGTCCTGTAATGCGTAGAACAAACAGATAGACTTAGTTTAGTAGTAGTAAATTAATTATGGACGAAAAAAGCAGACAACACATGTGAGAAAGGTTGTACTCACCAACATATCTGTGACGATCATGCGATGGATGTTAGGGTGAATGTCTGACCACCTCCTCACTCCAATAATTGGTAACCTTCTTTTCATTGTGATTACCACGTCATCCTTGAATGAACGGTTGTTCATTCCTACTGTACCACCCAATGTTTCAGAGAAATCAACAGCTAGCTTTGCAGCTCCATTGGCATGACGCTTCTTATTGGCTTTCAAACCTTTCACAACACCTCGCCCTTTCTTCTTCGGTATGTCATCACCTACATCCCAAAACACACACAAAGAAACAATTTATTTTGTAGTTGATTGAAAGAAATTAGGACACAACGGTAAAAAAATAGCTAGTACCTTCTTGTAGTTGTAGCTTCGGGCGATAGCAGCGTGCATGGGAAGGCCAATCATCAACGGAACACATGTCAGTTTCAGACACATCAGTGTTAGGTTCAGTTCCTGTTTCAGGGTTAACATTTGTACTGAATCAGCAATCGTAGATTTTATCCATTAAAACAAATATTAGACAGAGCTTAAATGCCAAAAATAAATTACCACGTCTACGTTTTCCCTGACTTTTTTATATTGTAGTATACTTTCAACCCTTGTCATGCAGACAGATCCTTTCTTTATTACTGAAAATGTTAACAATAAATGGACAAAGCATTAGCATTGTGCATAATTCAGAAAGCTGATTAAGAATTAATGAACTTGTGTACCATTCCCAAAGGAGTAATGTGTATCTTCTTCTTCGTTTGAAGCTTGTTCCTCTTCGGTTGAAGCTTGTTCCTCTTCGGTTGCATCCCTAACTGCATGTTTATCAAAATTGTGGATTAGGTAAGGAATGCATAAAATAGTTACCGGGGAAAATATTTATTAAAGTCTGTATTGAAGGAGTTGCGAGTTGGAGATTTGGCATGAAACTATAACCTGTGATAGTGATATGTCGCTTTTTTCTGGTGGATCCAGTTGCATCATCAAGCAGAGACTCTATTGTTGCAATATCAACCGCCGTGGCCTTCTCCCTAAACACACACAGGGAGATCTTCTTATCATTAGAGTGTATGCGTTTCAATTGCTCCAAATCACTGCCATGGTCTATTGGAACAAGTTTCCTTTGCCAGGGCCATTATTTAGCTGCAGTACAGGTAATCACGCGCGCCACTGAAGCAACGTTTTCAATCAAATTGATGACTCCATATAGCAGATTTTCCTCCGGTTTGCATGCTGCTTCCACAACTTTTTTGTTTTTATCACCGTCCTCATAGAAACGTCTAACTTTCCAAATGGGTTCGGTCGTCTACAATTAGATAGAAGGAAAAAATGAGAACCCAAATAATCAGTGAGTTAGCATATCTGAAATAAAAAAATAGTTACATGGCATTATTCACATAGAAAACCAGATACACATATGACCGACTAGGTGTTCATACACGGATTAACGCTTCAACCAGAGGAAGAACAGAGAATAACAACCAATATCGAGACCATATAAGAGACGGCGAGATCACGGAGATGGACGAGAAGCAGATTAGACAGGAAAACCTGAGAGGATTCGCGTTCCATGGAGTCCGATCGCGACATCGACATGTGTAGAGCTCTGAACGTGATGAGGGCGAGATGAGATCTAATCTGCAATGGCGAAAGAGGTGGCCCGTAGATTATGCTATGGCGAAACAGGAGGGGCATCGTCCACTTGTACATACACTTTAGCGGGAAATTTAAAGTGACTGCTTTTATTTTTTGGTGGGAACACAAAATTTCGCTACACTTGGCGTTTTAGCGGGAGGATTTAATTTTTTTTTTGGTGGGACATCGTATTCGAGCAACCACAACGCCTTGTCGACAATATAGGCGCTAATAGAGCAGTTAAAATTTGCATGCAATCGCAGGCTGCCTAGAAGGCATATTTTGCATTGAGTTTCAAGGCGTCAGGCTCTTAACTATCGAGGGAAAACTAATCGGATTTATTCCCTAGCGCTTACAACGTAGGATTGAAAACATGGGAAGTCTTGCATGAGTCATGTAATGTCACTGAACAATTATTTCATGCAACTTATTAGCTGCCGCCGCCTTATTTATTTCTGCAAACTTGAAATTGCCACTGAAAATATAAACAGGACAAGTAATCTTCACTGCAGATGAAGGTTTGGGTGATCAAACCACTGAAGCACATCGCTGATGGCAGTACGATAATTACATACATCCATACGTTCATGATCCGATGAGAATGTCCAAGTTGGCAGACTACGTACTACAACCAGGGCGACACCGCCCGCATCACGATCTTCACGTCCAAGTGGTGGTTACGGGTGCTCCTAAGTGTAATGAGAATAGCTTGCTTTTCATATAAATGCTTGCCTTCAAGGAATTCCCGCCATGCATTCCTGCCAAACATAATGCGGCCGTCCCTGTCCGTGTTGTATGGAACGGTGGTGAACGCCTCTGATGATCCGAGGCATAGCCCAGCATGGCCTGAAGACGGAATGTCAGCACTGTCCGCTATGGACTGAGGTAGTTTCTGGATTTCGAGCGTGTGGATGACATACAAAAAGAAGTAGGTCATAGTAAGGCACACGTTGTAAGCATAAATTGTGTTGAAAAACATAAATAGCATTGGCACCTTACGTACCATCTCATATCTGGCCACATTTGTCCACATCAAACGAGTCACGTATGGCACTCCAATGTACTCATCTATTGTGGGTAGAAGCTCACGAACGTGGTCCTTCTCATCGTCATCAAGATCAGCTCTCTGGGAGAAGATGATGGAAGAGTCGAATGGGTCATCCTCATCCATGGACTGCTGATCCGTGGACTCCTCATCCGTGGACTCCTCATCAGTCCTGGGATCTGGGTCAGTTTCATTGCTTGTAGTAGCGTCGTGGTCGTACAAGTAGTGCCTGCGGCACATGTCGAACTTGAACACCTTGACGGTGAGCAAGGCGTCGCCGTCGTAACTGAAGAGGAGGAACATGCTGCGCTGCAGGAAGTAATATTGGGCGAACTGGTCCCAGCCGTGCCCGAGGAAAATGCGGCCAGCTTCATCGAAAAGCACATCCATGTCCCAGTTCTTGCTACTCGGATCGTCCGCCTCACGCAGCTTAAGTTCACGTGGTTCACGGCTCTTCAGCAACTCCACAAACTTCTTAGGCAGCACCTGCAGCAATATGAAAGTTAAATAGATAGAAAAGAGTGCTTACTAGAAATAAGTTTACTTTTTGATGATGGATGAGTACTATAAAAATGTAAACAAGTAGTACCTAGTAATCAGTTATACTAAATCTTAGTTGAGCAATGAGGGTGTTTGCCACATTAATTCAAAAAGATGAACTTTCAGTGGGAGCTGAAATGTACCATATCGAGTGAACATATTCACGTAGAGCAATTGAGCTACTACAACCCATCTACTAGACCTTAATTTGATTCACAAATTTAACTAGCTACAGGATCATAGCTCAGACACTATGTCAGACTAAATAACTGAAGTGGTGGTGTGGGTCGATGAAGCGTACCAGTTTGTCCGATGTAGCGTCTACTACGAGGGAGTAGAACTCAAAGTCTGCCAACTCCATCTTAACAGATCCCTCTGTTCATCATATAATAGAAATGCAAATCAATTTCCGGCTACATATATAATCGGGAATTAACATTTTGGTGATACAGTCCACGTACTGAATGCCGCGTTGTATTGCAAGCGACAACTGCTTAGGTCGAACATCTTTACTGTGATGACATTGCGGCCGTCGTAATTGCAGATCAGAATAAAGCCTCTCTGCAGTTTGTAGGTCCGGGCGAAACACTCCCAGCCGCGCTTGAGGAACATGCGGCCAGTGCTGTCGAACCACACATCAACGTCCCACGTGGTGCTACGCCGATGGCCGACCTCAAGCAGCTTCAGTGCATGGGGTTTACGGTCCCCTAGCAACTCTGCGAACTTCTTAGGCAGTGACTGCAGCAGAGGATAGAGCAAACCATGAACATCATTCCACCTATCTGACTAAAATGACAAGTAAAATGAGTACAATACATGTTTGTCTGATGAAGCATCATCTACGTAAGCGAGGAACTCGTAGTCCATCGTATGCAAACCCGCCTATAGATCGTACTAAAAAGTATGACTTCAGTTCAATTAGCAGACGTGCCAAAACAGCAGAGGTTAAGAAACATGAAGGTTCACTACAAATTTAGGACTAAATGCAGTCTAGCAGCATCATGGTTCAGAGACATTCATACACAGGTGCAATTTAAATTTGACATGCATTCAAGAATTTCATGGAAGTACGGAATTTCAGAAAAGAAAATCTACTAGTATGTCAAGGAAATGGTGTGCCGACAATCAATTGTACTGCTTTAGCAAATTAATTGAAATAGCTACTGGTCCTAAAAAATGGCTCACATCTATTGTCCTGCTGAAGATTAAAAATGGAAATTACTAAAAATAGCTAGTGAACCTAAAAAGGGGTAAAGTGAACTGTACTTGTGAATAGTAAAAAGGGAAATTACTAAAAGTAGGTACTGGTCCTAGATATGCCAGTGTGAGTACCAGAGGTCTTACTTTCAACATCACTATGAGTGCATGTTCAGTTATTTGCAGTACAGGACTATTGCTTCAATGTCCAATTATAGGAAAAAGTACAAATAGCTACTCTTGTAGGATATATCTACTTTTAGTAAGTCCAATTTACTACTGGCTCATAATTTAATAAAATACATGCTCTTATTTAGGTGATCCCCTGCTACATCAGACAATATTTCTTAAGAATGCATGATGTTTTCCCTATGGAGGACAGAAATTTTCAAGCCACACTGATTACCAAGGAAGGATTCTCGTTTATAGTTGAGGTTAGCAACATCGACGGGATAACCTTTCTGAAGGGAAATTACTAGAAAGAATTTAGTATGGTTTACAAACTTGAAGTTGGTATGGAGCTTGTTTTCAAGACCGACACACAAAGAGGCCAAACTAAGGTCATAACCGGAAATGACTGTAACATCCCAAGTATGAAAACACCCCTAGAATGTTTGATTTCTTGTTTATTAAAGTTTTGCATCATGTCATCATACTCATTGCATTTGTTTCTTATTTGTTTGCATCTGTTTTTAATTGTTTTCATAATTGAATCCAACCAATTTTCAAATGATTTGTTTCATACTTGTTATGTTACATTTTTTTTCCAACTAAAAAGATGAATCAAAACAACCATTTTGTTTCCATTTAATCCATAAGTTTCACACCATTAAATTATGGCTTTTAATAATTCAATTAATCCAAAGTTAATTCAAATGCACCCAAATTTCAAATTTAAACAATTCATTTGTAATTTGAATAATTGCATAACTAATTCAGAATTAATCCAAATAATGCAAATAAAATATGTTTTCCATGCTATTTCAAACCACCTTTTCAAATATAAATGTTGTTTCATGATTTGAACAATTAAAATTGCTTAAATAATTTAAACCTTGTTTAAATCATTTAAATTTGCTAAAATCATAACTTGCTCAATTTAAATTATTTTTGAACATATAAAATATGTTTTCAAACCAGAAAAACATAACCTTTCCAAATATGAATTTTATTTAATGTGTTGAACAAATAAAATTAAGTTAATATTCATACTTGATTTAATTCCATTTAAATCTTATTTAACTTGTTTAATTCATAATTAAATCATTGTATTTCCTTTTTCAATAATTGAAACATGTAAGCCACCTAAAATTGTGTGATCTTTTCAAATCTGAATTTTGTTATTTGTTTTGAACAATTTAAATTGGTGAAAGCAACAAATGTTTGTGTGTCACCTTTAAGTAACCAAAAAAATTCCCTAACTTAATAAATAAATTTCTAAGCTTGGTAAACCCTATTCTATCTTGTTTCTATTGTTGTTATTTTTCTGTTTTCCTCATCCATGCATCATATTACCCCACTATCACCTGTAGATTAGTTGAAAAACAAATGTTCCAACCATAATTCACGGGCTTTTCATATGCAACTCAAATTGCATATGGGTCCATTTAAAATGTGTTACCATGTTAACTAGTTTATTTGGGTGCATCAATTAAATTGCCATGCATCATCCCATGATTGTGCACTAAGCCATGATATTGATTGTTTGTTTTCTGCGTTGTTTGTTTGCTTCTTCTCGAATAGACGACGACGTTGAGACAGACGATACTTACGACACCCCTTCTGAGGATCTAGCTCAGTACCAGGCTGCTGAGTTTGCAGGCAAGTATTCACTCACATGAACCACTGTGTTCCTTTCAACCTTGGTTACCGATACTTTCCGTTGTCTATTCAGCTAGCCCTAGTAATAGTTGTTTCTGTTACGAACCTATCACATGAATCCCTTAACCCTGATATTGCCTCACCTCGACTCCTACAACCCCATTGTTTGAGCCCGTGTCTTACTAGCATGCTTAGGGTTGTTTTGCTCGAGTCTGTTACCCGTTACTTTCTGTTACTATATTTCTATTATGTTCCGGGGCTCGATGTTAATCAATCAACCTGTTGATAATAAAATGCTGATAAGGCACCGACAGGAGGCCCTGTGTGGTTTTGAGGCCTGCTAGTGTCGACCCTAATAGGAAAAGGGTCTTGTCTACTGATCCATGATGAGCGCACTACCCGCATGTGGGAAGCGTGTATGGGCGCCCCCCTCAATTTGATTCGATTCGCATCTCGTCCAAATCGCCTCATTTAGTTCGTGTTTTCCATTTGCCGCATGCATGTTTTTGCGAGCCCAGCGCAGGGTGGAACTTTTGTAGTCGGCATATAGGGGTACACGTTCTTAGAGTGCTATGAGGGTCCCCTTTCTTCGGGGCTCGATTAGCCGTGCGCCCAAGGTGCTTTGGGCTTGATGCGAAGAAGAGTTGAGTTGTGTTGAGTGCCCCGCTTGGTGGGAGGCATCCCATCTGGCGGGTTATTCTTACGTGTACGGCCAATTTGGTGCACCCCTGCAGGGATAAATCTTCTCGAGAAGCCGTGTTTTCCGCGGTTATGGTTGACTTGGTGAAAGTACTGGCTAACAAGTACTCAGAACAACTTACACCTAACTAATGCTACCTGACTAGTAATAGGCTTATTGACACAACAACTTGATCCATTATTCATTAATCTAACTGTGTGAGTTATCCTCGGATTGCTTCTTTGGATAAGGGGCGAGATCCAGGATGGGTTTGTTTGGTGGTTAGTTATAGTTGGTTACGATACGCTATCTTATCTTCTTTCTTTTAGCCGGAAGTGGTAGTATCTCTGTAGTTGGTTAGAGCAGCCAGTTGCAGCATTCTTTATATCCCCTCTCTTCCGTTGAACCCAAGGCATCTGTGCTTGGTGTTGACGGGTTACACTTTGGTGAACTGTGAGTCTTGCTTGCCAGTACGTTTATGTACTGACCCCTTTGGGGCTGTGGTTTCCGCAGACTACGCTTACGAGGATCCCAGTGACGGCTACTACGTGGAGTTTGACGAGGCTGCTGACGAGTAGATAGCGGACCCGGGCAGGATCCGAGACTACGTGGATGGGCTCCATTTTCCTTTCATTCCCGGCTTCTTAAGCCTATTTGGATTTGTCTGTACTCAGACCCTTTGAATGCTTCCGCTGAGATGTAATGATGTTATGTTGGGACATGTGTCCTCTGGATGATTGTATTTGCTATCTCTGCTCTAGTGAGGGCTACTTGCAAATTATTTCCATCTTTTGTGTCTTAGAGATATGTTGTGTTGTCATTTTGTTCAATGCCGTTGACGTACCATGTGTGTATGGTATGAAGTACGTCAATGGTAGTATCCTGATTTCTATGGGATGGTTTAGGTAGACGCTGAACAGATAGGGGTTGGTTGTCACACATACGTGTGTTGGCCTACTCGTAAGAGATGCGGGTGCAGGTAAGCCCCGTAATCCAATCCACTACTGTTCAACGGAACTGCGAGTATCCTCTAGAAGTCCGGGTGCGACAAATGGTATCAGAGCCTGTCTGCCTGTAGGATCCCTTTTACTGGTCGCAGTTGAGTCTAGAAACTATTTTGTAGCTATATAGGAAAAATGAAACGTGAGAGTAGGAATTCTGCCATTTTTCTTCTTTACCCACCCACCTACCCTTTTCTGGTAAGGTAGTGCAACGTTGTTTTCTCTTCTCACCTAAACTTTCAAGTTAGGTTTTCACGAATCCTGGTTTCTCTTGGATAGTTATATCTACTAGACCATAGGAATGGAGGTGGTTGTGACATGATTTATCATGTTGCCTACTCACGATTGAGAGCGGAGGCGTGTAAGCCCCGGAAGCAGATCCTCTATTCCTTAAGCAGTAGATATTGATCCTTTAGAAGCCCGGATGGGTTCTTCCGTAGTACCTCAGGAGTTTTGGTCTCGTGTTTCCCGTTGTTGCTTCGATATCCTGTTCTTCTTAACATCCTTATCGTCCGTTGAAACCTTGTTGTTGTTTTCCACTTCAGTTCTCTACCGGCGTCTAATCAAAAACTTCCCGAATCACTGTAGATGGATCTCAGGTTCTACCCGCAGGTGGTTCGGATGACTCGTTGTGAGGGCACCGCCGGTTACCCGGAGATGCTGAGAGACATGGTCACTTATCTGGGGTTCCGTTGGGCACCAGAGTACCAGGTCTACGAGCACCAGCGAGAGTTTGAGCAGACCTACTACCAGGCTATCGTCTACATTCTGTCAGATGATGGCATGAGTGTAGCCCACCGCTACGAGGCAGTAGGTTCCACAGTGGATATGGCTGTGCAGCAGGCAGCTTATGTGAGTCTCACCGTCCTTCGTGCTGACTACTGGGGATTTGACGATTCCATCTATCGCCACATCCCCCGTGGTTATGTCACTTCAGAGGGAGCTCACTTCACTCGCTACGACAACTTGGATGTCTACGAGCATGATAACACCAGGCTGCACACCACCGCTCAGTTTGTGAGGCACAGTGACGCAGTTGCCACCACACTTTCTCAGGAGTTGGCCTTAGTCAGAGAGCAGCTCTACCTTGCTTTGACTCGTCTAGCGACCTACACCACAGACTTTGTTGGAGATGAGCGCTTTGCACGTTTCGATCAGCCAGTTGGTCGTCGTCTGCCAGATGCTGGAGGTTACGAGCCGATCAGAGGTCCACTCCTCAACCTCGGTGCTGGTTACACTGGGATTCCACGCTTTGGAGCACAGGGAGTCGACGCTATGTACTTCACCACACCTAGAGCCGCTCTCAGGCCACGACAGATCTATGTGGGTCGTCGTTCTACTTATTTTCGTGGGCGTCCTCCTCACCGTACCTCTCGTCGTACTACTCACCGCCGTCCTGCGTGATGAGCATGGGAGTACCGATGTATCCATTCCTAGCTATGTTTAGTTATCCTTTGGCTTTCGAACCATTTGTGGTGTGTTGGATATTCTGATGTATTTGAACATGTGATGATGTACCTGTTGGTTATCTATTCATGCGTCGAAATAATCTCGCTTTCGGTTTTCCAAGTCTATCCTTTTCTGTTGTTGTGCTAAAATGCATGTCTATTCAGGATGCCGCCAACAAGGAACAACCCGCCTGAGCCACCGCCAATCACGGAGCTGTTGACTCAGATGACTCAGGTCGTGGCACAGATGGTCCAGTTTCAGACTAACCAGCACAACAACCAGAACGCTCCACGAGTCACTATCAAGGAGTTTCTGAGTCTGGGCCCGAGAGCTTTCGTGGCAACACGCGAGCCTCTGGATGCTGATGACTGGATCCGTGAGATGGCCAGGGCTCTGGACATTGCTCACGTTGCTGAGGAAGACAAGGTCAAGTATGCCACCTATCTGCTGAAGGGTCAGGAAGCTACTTGGTGGGAGAACTACCAGACCATGAGAGCTGGATATCCAATCACCTGGGGCTGTTTCAAGGAAGCTTTCCTAAAGCACCACATTCCAGATGGTATCATGGAAAGGATGCGTGAAGAGTTTTGCTCTCTTAATCAAGGCAAGATGGATGTCATTGGCTATCAGAATGAGTTCAATCGCCTCGCTCGATACGCTGGTGATGAGGTGTCCACTGAGGCCAAGAAGATGGCAAGGTTCCGCAGAGGGTTTAACCCGGAACTCAAGTACGCACTCACCAACATCAAGACCAAAGACTTCGAGGAGCTCGTTAACACCGCGCTCAATGAAGAAAATGGGCGCAAGGCGTTCGAGGAGTCTCGCAAGCACTCGCGTGAGGGTGGTTCCTCCTCCAACATGACCACCCCTCCGCAGAAGCGCCACATCTGGGTTCCAAATGGTGCTGTCACTCGGGCTCCATATGCCCAACCTTCTCCAGGCTTTGCTCCCCGCCCACCCAACCCATCTCAGATGCATGGTCAGAGGGTTCCAATGGGGCAGCCAAGGCCAGGTCCTCCTCGTGTCGTCACTTGCTTCAAGTGCAAGGAGACGGGACACTACGTTGACAAGTGCACTCAGAGGCAGCTACCTCCACCACCACCTCGCCCCAACACCAACCAGGCAATGGTGCGTGCTCCCCCGGCTAAAGACTTCAACTCCAACAACAGGCTTGTCGGGAGGACCGCGAGGGTGAATCATATCAAGGCCGACAAAGCCGAGGAAGCTGCTGACGTCGTTCTCGGTATATTACCCGTAAACTCTTTTCCAGCTAAAGTGTTGTTTGATACCGGAGCATCGCATTCTTTTGTGTCAAAAATCTTTGCAACAACATACAACCTAGTTCTGGTTCCACTAAGCAATCAAATCACCGTTCACTCTCCGGGATCTCAAATGTTGACTTCCAAGATAAGTAAGGACAATCAAATCCTAATTGGAGGTCGCATATTCCTTGCTTCACTCATGTTGCTGGGAAATTCTGACATTGATGTCATTCTGGGCATGGATTGGTTGAAGACCAATGAAGCTAAAATTGACTGTGCTCAAAAGTCAATAACTCTCTCCCACCCTTCTGGCCAGATAGTCTATTCTTCATATGGATTAAGGTCTATTCAGCTATACACACTCGATGCAAAAACCTCTACCTCTACTCGAAAATGTTCCGGTGGTTTGCGAATTCCCTGACGTCTTTCCAGAAGAGTTGCCAGGGATGCCTCCGGACAGAGCAGTTGAGTTCGTGATCGAGCTTGAGCTAGGTACTGCTTCAATCTCTAAGCATCGATACAAGATAGCTCCTACTGAACTGAAATTGTTAAAGGAGCAAATTGATATGTACATGGAGAAAGGTTACATTCAGCCTAGTTCTTCGGCTTGGGGTTGCCCAACTCTGTTCGTTGCCAAGAAGGATCAAACAAAGAGACTCGTTGTTGACTATCGTCCTCTTAACGAGAAAACCATCAAAAACAAGTATCCAATTCCTCGTATCGATGATCTTTTTGATCAACTTGCTGGAGACTCAGTA
Source organism: Alopecurus myosuroides (assembly GCA_028641055.1). Lineage (NCBI taxonomy): Eukaryota > Viridiplantae > Streptophyta > Magnoliopsida > Poales > Poaceae > Alopecurus > Alopecurus myosuroides. The sequence goes on along the minus strand of CM054057.1, from coordinate 45,173,977 downwards.
TTCTCAAAGTTGGACTTGAGGATGGGTTACCATCAGATAAAGATCAGAAAGGAAGATATTCCAAAGACAGCCTTCACCACTCGGTACGGTCTATATGAATACACCGTCATGTCCTTTGGTCTCACCAATGCACCGGCGACATTCTCTAGACTCATGAATTCTGTCTTCCATGAATACCTCGACAAGTTCGTTGTGGTATATCTTGATGACATCCTGGTCTACTCAAAATCTGAGGAAGAGCATGGAGAACATCTTCGTCTCACTCTCATGAAACTTCGCGAGCATCGTCTATATGCCAAGTTCTCAAAATGTGAGTTCTGGATTTCAGAAGTTGCCTACCTTGGTCATATCATCTCTGCCAAGGGCATAGCCATTGATCCAGAAAAGGTTAAAGCAATTGTTGATTGGAAACCTCCTAAGACGGTGAAGCAAGTCAGAAGTTTTCTTGGCTTGGCTAGCTATTGCCATCGTTTCGTCCAAAACTTCTCCAAGATTGCCAAACCTCTCACTGATCTCACAAAGAAGGACAAGAAGTTCGTTTGGTCTCCACAATGTGATGAGAGTTTCAATCTCCTGAAGACTAAACTCACTTCTACACCAGTTCTGGTTGGCCCAGATACTACCAAACCTTTCCAGATATTCTGCGATGCATCTCTCCAAGGTCTAGGTGCAGTTCTTATGCAAGAACGTCAAGTTGTGGCTTATGCTTCACGTCAGTTGAATGCACATGAGCAAAACTATCCCACTCATGATCTTGAACTTGCAGCAGTTGTGTTTGCCCTCAAGAAATGGAGACAATACTTGTTGGGTAACTGCACTGAAATCTTTTCCGATCATAAGAGTCTGAAATACATCTTCACTCAACCAGATCTAAACCTCAGGCAAAGGAGATGGATTGAAAAGATTAAAGACTTTGATCTCACAATTTCTTACACTCCAGGCAAGGCTAATGTTATGGCCGATGCTCTCAGTCGCAAGTCCTATTGCAATAATCTCATGATCATGGAAAGCCAACCTCCACTTCATGAAGAATTCCAGAAGCTGAACCTTGGTCTTGTTCCTCAAGGTTATCTTGCTAGCTTGACAGCCAGCCCAACTCTCGAGGACAAGATTCGTTCTGAACAACTTCGTGATGCTGAAATCAAGAAGATGGTAGAGCACATCAAAGAAGGCAACGATAAATTAGAGTCCTTCTCAATTGATGGCAAGGGAACTGTGTTCTTCGAAGGACGCATTGCAGTTCCTCAGATTCAAAGTCTCAAAGATGTCATTCTCAAGGAGGCTCATGAAACTCCTCTCTCTATCCACCCTGGAAGTACAAAGATGTACCAGGATCTCAAGACTCTGTATTGGTGGCCTGGCATGAAACGTGAAATTGCTAAATACGTTTCTGAATGCGACGTTTGTCAACGTGTTAAGGCAGTTCATCAGAAAACAGCCGGTCTACTCCAACCTCTGAAAATCCCTGAATGGAAGTGGGACATGATTGAAATGGACTTCGTTACTGGTTTCCCAAAGTCCAAGAAGGGCAACGATGCAATCTTCGTTGTCATTGATCGTCTCACTAAAGTAGCTCACTTCTTTCCTGTCAAAGAGACAATCTCAGCTAGCCAGTTAGCAGAGCTCTACACAACAAAGATTGTTCCCCTTCATGGTTTTCCATTGGAAATAAGCTCAGACCATGGAAGCATATTCACTTCTCATTTCTGGAAGAGTTTCCAAGATGCATTGGCCACCAAACTTCTGTTCAGCACAGCTTATCACCCTCAGTCTCAGGGGCAAGTCGAAAGAGTCAATCAGATTCTCGAGGATATGCTCAGAGCATGTGGTATCTCTTTTGGCATGAAATGGGAGGATTGTCTTCCATATGCTGAATTCTCCTACAACAACAGCTTCCAGGCAAGCCTAGGCATGGCACCATTTGAAGCACTCTATGGCCGCAGATGCAGGAGTCCAATCAATTGGTCTGGAGCTGGTGAACGTTCACTCTTAGGTCCTGACATTGTTAAGGAAGCCGAAGAGAAAGTTCGTATCATTCGTGACAATCTCAAGATTTCTCAGTCTCGTCAGAAAAGCTACTATGACAGCAAGCACAAGGACATGGTCTATGCTCCTGGTGACAAGGCATATCTCCGTGTAACTCCCCTCAGAGGCACTCATCGTTTTGGTGTGAAAGGAAAGCTTGCACCAAGATACATTGGTCCTTTCAACATTCTCTCAAGGCGTGCGGAAAATTCCTATCGTCTTGAACTTCCAGAAAAACTATCCAAGGTGCACGATGTGTTTCACGTGTCACAGCTCAAGAAGTGTTTCAAAGATCCAGATCGTGCAGTTGATCATGATTCCATTGAACTACAAGATGATCTCTCTTATGAGGAGCACCCTGTTCGTATTCTCCATGAGGCCGTTCGTAAGACTCGCAACAAGAGCACCAAGTTCTTAAAAGTGCAGTGGTCTCATCATTCCGATAAAGAGGCAACGTGGGAGACCGAAGAGGATCTTCGCAAGAAGTATCCGGACCTTTTCTCTTCTCAGTAGGAATCTCGGGGCGCGATTCCTTCAAGGGGGGGGGCGTTTTGTAACATCCCAAGTATGAAAACACCCCTAGAATGTTTGATTTCTTGTTTATTAAAGTTTTGCATCATGTCATCATACTCATTGCATTTATTTCTTATTTGTTTGCATCTGTTTTTAATTGTTTTCATAATTGAATCCAACCAATTTTCAAATGCTTTGTTTCATACTTGTTATGTTACATTTTTTTTCCAACTAAAAAGATGAATCAAAACAACCATTTTGTTTCCATTTAATCCATAAGTTTCACACCATTAAATTATGGCTTTTAATAATTCAATTAATCCAAAGTTAATTCAAATGCACCCAAATTTCAAATTTAAACAATTCATTTGTGTAACATCCCAAGTATGAAAACTACCCCATAGAATGTTTTGTTTCTTGTTTAATTCAAGTATTGCATCATGTCATCATTTTACTCCCTTGTTGCATTGTTTACTATTTGTTTTGCATCTGTTCTTAATTGTTTTCACAATGAAACTCAAACAATTTCAAATGCTTTGTTTTCATACTTGCTCTGTTACAACCTTTTAAATACAAATCTCAAGTAAAAACAACCAAATTGTTTTCATTTTATTCCATAAGAAATCAACTAATAAAATGGTGCCTTTATTTCAATTAAATCATTCCCAAATTGTTTTCAAATTCAAAGCAAATCATCAACAGCACCTAATGTGAACATTCTGAAATTACCAAACAAATCAACCATTTGTTCTATTTTAAATCAATAGGGTTCACCCTATTAAGATCCTTGTTTTCAATATTAATCAATTAATTCCCAAATTGCTTTCAAATCCAAACCAAATCACTAAACAACACCTCTTTTGAAATTATAAAAATAACCAAAACATTGTTGTGCTCTTTGTTTCCAATTAAACTCATTGAATTTCCATAACTACAATTCTTGTTTTAAATAACCAATTATTAACCAAAATTTCATCCAAATGCAAACCATTACAAAAACAGCAAATACATTTAAGTTCTCAAAAACCTAAGTGGCCAAGTGGTGGTTGTTGAGCCAACAAACTCACAGGAATTTTTCTCAAAATTTTTGCAACTCCAAAACCCTCCTTTCTTCCTATTTCCAAATCAGCAAAAAAAGAAAGAAACAAATAAAAATAATAAAGCTAACAAGAGAGGAGAGAGGGGCATCCAGCAAGCCCAGCCCAACTAATTCTTTCAGGCCCGATACCTCTTCCTACTTCTTCTTCCTCGTACGGACTTCATCTGAAGCCACCACGTATGTGCAGAGAAGGAACAACGGTGATCCCCTCCTCCACCTTCCCTATAACTCCACCCCTCTGCCTAAACCCTAACCCTAGCCGCACTTCTCCTTCTCCCTCCTTCCTCACACCGCCTCCACCCCTCCTTTCTTCCACCTCCATCTCCCATCTTCTCTGTAACTGAACGTGCAAGCGCTGTACCTCCACCCGAAGTCCCTCCGGCGATCGCCGGCGTTGCCGTCACCCTCCGGCCGCGGTGAGGGCGGGAATGGAAAGCCCTCACTGCGGGCTCCCTCTCCCTCCCCTCGGTTTGGGCCGGGACACCTCGAGTCGCCAGCGCCATCCCCTCCAAGCCGGCGACCGCGCACTGCTCCGCCCCTGCGCCAACCTCCCTGTACCCGACCTCCTCCTGCTTTGATGCCCCAAGGTGAACCCGACCCCTTTCCTTCCCTCTCCATCTTCTTCCCCCACCTCGCAGCAGCCCCCCACAGTGTCCCTCAGGCCGCGAGCACCGCACGCACAGCAGCATCGAGCTGCAGCTCGCCGGCAGCGATCTGTTGTACGCAGGAAAATTCAGTTAACCCGCACAAATGCAGCATATCTACCCCCCACCATCCCTTCTGTCACAACTCGATGTTACACCCCACTGGTAGCAACCCACCGCACGCAATGCCCACGTCCCAGGGTCGAATCCCCAACCCCCCCACCTTTTTCTCTGTTTATTTCCGAATTGTGCAGTGCATCTCCTTGAACCTTATCCTCACCGCAGCTCACCTTCCTATCACAAATCAAAGCCTACCCTACTGGTTAGAACCCTTGTGATCCAACCGCAGCTCCTGGGTTCGAGTCCCCCTCCCAACCATTAACCCAAAACTTTTTATTTTCATTTGTTTTGTCACAGCACTTCATAGAAATCACAACCAAGTCCTTGTAAATTATATCTAGATCCCTGAAAAATATTTCCTAAGTCCCTAGATCATAAAAAATGGCAGATTGGCACTATATCTTGTAAATTGCATAAGAAAATCATTGTAACTCCAAATTTAACTTTTTAAATATGTTTTCTGTACCAAATTGAATGTTCTATCCAAATATAAAATTTGTTTACTGTTTTGAATATTTTAAATTGGTGCAATATTTGAAAACTTGTCAAATTCACTTAAACTTGCAAAATTCATAACTTGAGCATAAAAATTCCAAATTCAACAAACTAAATATGTTTTCCAATCAATTTTTCATGTACTTTCCAAATATAAATTTTGTTTGCTGTTTTGAATAATTTAAATTGCTGAAAACAACTGTTTCTCGTTTATTGCATTTAAAATTGCCAAAATAATAACTTGCTCATTTTAAATCCAATTTCAACAAATGAAATTTTTTTTCATGCAAAATTAAACCACCTTTCCAAATATAAATTTTGTTTCATGTTTTGAATAATTAAAAGTGGTTAAATAATTTAAACCTTATTAAATTCATTTAATATTGTAAATTCATAACTTGATCCAAACAAATTCTTTTGGGACATATAAAATATGTTTTCAAACCATAAAAGCATAACCTTTTCAAATATGAATCTCAATTAATGTTTTGAACAAATAAAAATTCAAATAAGTTCATGTTTGAATTAAATTCATTTAATTCTTGCTTAAACTTGTTTAATTCATAAATAATTTATTTGAAATCCTTTTTCAATAAGTGAAACATGTAATCCACCTAAAATTTGGTGCTCTTTTCAAATATGAACTTTGTATTCTGTTTTGAACAATTTAACTTGGTGAAAACAACAAATTCTTGTGTGACACCTTTAATGAACCAAAATTCCAACACTTAATAAATGAATTTCTAAACTTGGTAAACCTTATTTCCAATTGCTTCTATTGTTGTTATTTTGTTATTTTCCTCATCCATGCATCATGCTAATTCACTTACACATGATGATTAGTTGTAAAACAATTAATTCAACCATAATTCATGGGCTTTCCATATGCAATCCAATTGCATATGGGTCCATTTAATCCTGTTTATATCTTGCCAACTAGTTTATTTTGATGCATCAATTAAATGGTCATGCATCATTCCATGATTGTGCACTATGCCATGTTATTGATTGTTTATCTCTCTGCATTGTTTGTTTGCTTCTTCTCGGATAAACGACGACGTTGAGACCGACGATCCTTACGACATCCTTCTAAGGATTTAGCTCAGTACCAGGCTACTGGGTTTTGCAGGAAAGTTATCACTCACATGAAACATCGTGTTCCTTTCAACATTGATTATCGATACTTTCCGTTGTTCTTTTCTGCTAGCCTTAGTAGTAGTTGTTTCTGTTACGAACCCATCACATGAATCCCTTAACCTTGATATTGCCTCACCTCCACTCCTATCACCCCTTGGTTGAGCCAGTGTCTTACTAGCATGCCTAGGTTGTTTTGCTCGAGTCTATTACCCGTTACTTTCTGTTACCATTTCTATTATGTTCTGGGGGCTCGATGTTTAATCAATCAATCATGCTAATGTTACTATTAATAATAAATTTGATGATAAGGCACCGGCAGGAGGCCCTGTGTGGTTTTGAGGCCTGCTAGTGTCGACCCTAATAGGAAAAGGGTCTTGTCTACTGATCCATGATGAGCGCACTAACCGCATGTGGGAAGCGAGTATGGGCGCCCCCTCAATTTGATTCGATTCGCATCTCGTCCAAATCGCCTCATTTAGTTCGTGTTTTCCATTTGCCGCATGCATGTTTTTGCGAGCCCAGGCCAGGGTGGAACTTTCGTAGTCGGCATATAGGGGGACACGTTCTTAGAGTGCTATGAGGGTCCATTTTCTTCTGGGCTCGATTAGCCGTGCGCCCAAGGTTCTTTGGGCTTGATGCGAAGAAGAGTCGAGTTGTGTAGAGTACCTCGCTTGGTGGGTTTGATTCCCGTCTGGCGGGATATTCTTGCGTGTACGGCCAAATTGGTGCAACCCTGCAGGGATAATCTTCTCGAGAAGCCGTGTTTTCCGCGGTTATGGATTACTTGGTGAAAGTACTGGCTAACAAGTACTCAGGACAACTTAAACATAATGATCAAACATGTTATACCCAATGATTAATAACTTGACTAGTAATAGGTTGATGACACAATAACTTGATTCACCTTTAATACAACTGTGTGAGTTATCCTCGGATTGCTTCTTTGGATAAGGGGCGAGATCCAGGATGGGTTTGTTTGAAGTTATCTTTCAGTTGGTTACAATCCTCGATCTTATCTCCTTTCTGTTAGCCGGCAGTTGTAGTATGTTTCTGTAGTTGGTTAGCGCAGCCAGTTGCAGCATCTTTCATACCCCTTTTCTTCCGTTGAACCCAAGGCATCTGTGCTTGGTGTTGACGGGTTACACTTTGGTGAATTGTGAGTCTTGCTTGCCAGTACGTTGATGTACTGACCCCTTTGGGGCTGTGGTTTCCGCAGACCTACGTTTCCGAGGATCTACATGGTGGCTACTACGTGGAGTATGACGAGACTACTGACGAGTAGATAGCGGACCCGGGCAGGATCCGAGACTTCGTGGATGGGCACCGTCTTTTTGTTTCCGGCCTCTTAGGCCTATTTGGTTCTTGTCTGTACTCAGACATGTTGAATGCTTCCGCTGTATTGTAATGATGTATTGTTGGGGCAGGTGCCCTCTGAATGATTGTATTTGCTATCTCTGCTCTAATGAGAGCCATTTGCAAGTTATTTCAATCTTTTGTGTCGTAAAGATCTGTTGTGATATCCTTTGTTCAAAGCTGTTGACGTACCATGTGTGATTGGTATGAAGTACGTTGACAGTAGTGCCTTTGATCTCTAGTGGATAGTTTACATCGACGATGGAATAGCAGGGCTTGTGTTGTCGCGCATAAGCGCAGGCCTACCAGGAAGCTGGGACGTGGGAGCAGTTATGCCCCATAATCCAAGCATCTGCTATCCAGTTCGTACGGTGAGTATCCCCTAGAAATCAGGGTGCGACAAATTGTAATTTGAATAATTGCATAACTAATTCATAATTAATCCAAATAATGCAAATAAAATATGTTTTCCATGCTATTTCAAACCACCTTTTCAAATATAAATGTTGTTTCATGATTTGAATAATTAAAATTGCTTAAATAATTTAAACCTTGTTTAAATCATTTAAATTTGCTAAAATCATAACTTGCTCAATTTAAATTATTTTTGAACATATAAAATATGTTTTCAAACCAGAAAAATATAACCTTTCCAAATATGAATTTTATTTAATGTGTTGAACAAATAAAATTCAGTTAATATTCATACTTGATTTAATTCCATTTAAATCTTATTTAACTTGTTTAATTCATAATTAAATCATTGTATTTCCTTTTTCAATAATTGAAACATGTAAGCCACCTAAAATTGTGTGATCTTTTCAAATCTGAATTTTTTTATTTGTTTTGAACAATTTAAATTGGTGAAAGCAACAAATGTTTGTGTGTCACCTTTAAGTAACCAAAAAAATTCCCTAACTTAATAAATAAATTTCTAAGCTTGGTAAACCCTATTCTAACTTGTTTCTATTGTTGTTATTTTTCTGTTTTCCTCATCCATGCATCATATTACCCCACTATCACCTGTTCATTAGTTGAAAAACAAATGTTCCAACCATAATTCATGGGCTTTTCATATGCAACTCAAATTGCATATGGGTCCATTTAAATTGTGTTACCATGTTAACTAGTTTATTTGGGTGCATCAATTAAATTGCCATGCATCATCCCATGATTGTGCACTATGCCATGATATTGATTGTTTGTTTTCTGCGTTGTTTGTTTGCTTCTTCTCGAATAGACGACGACGTTGAGACAGACGATACTTACGACACCCCTTCTGAGGATCTAGCTCAGTACCAGGCTGCTGAGTTTGCAGGCAAGTATTCACTCACATGAACCACTGTGTTCCTTTCAACCTTGGTTACCGATACTTTCCGTTGTCTATTCAGCTAGCCCTAGTAATAGTTGTTTCTGTTACGAACCTATCACATCAATCCCTTAACCCTGATATTGCCTCACCTCCACTCCTACAACCCCATTGTTTGAGCCCGTGTCTTACTAGCATGCTTAGGGTTGTTTTGCTCGAGTCTGTTACCCGTTACTTTCTGTTACTATATTTCTATTATGTTCCGGGGCTCGATGTTAATCAATCAACCTGTTGATAATAAAATGCTGATAAGGCACCGGCAGGAGGCCCTGTGTGGTTTTGAGGCCTGCTAGTGTCGACCCTAATAGGAAAAGGGTCTTGTCTACTGATCCATGATGAGCGCACTACCCGCATGTGGGAAGCGTGTATGGGCGCCCCCCTCAATTTGATTCGATTCGCATCTCGTCCAAATCGCCTCATTTAGTTCGTGTTTTCCATTTGCCGCATGCATGTTTTTGCGAGCCCAACGCAGGGTGGAACTTTTGTAGTCGGCATATAGGGGTACACGTTCTTAGAGTGCTATGAGGGTCCCCTTTCTTCGGGGCTCGATTAGCCGTGCGCCCAAGGTGCTTTGGGCTTGATGCGAAGAAGAGTTGAGTTGTGTTGAGTGCCCCGCTTGGTGGGAGGCATCCCATCTGGCGGGTTATTCTTACGTGTACGGCCAATTTGGTGCACCCCTGCAGGGATAAATCTTCTCGAGAAGCCGTGTTTCCCGCGGTTATGGTTGAC